>BPLQ01002181.1:80262-131194 GCA_021605075.1 Caerostris darwini | reverse complement strand
ACTGCGCATGCGATTTGAAAGCAGTTGAAAGCATTTCTAATAAACAAACATGGCTGACAACTGATGAATAGATGAGGAGTTGACTAATTGTGAAACACGGAAAGCAGAAATTAAACGCTATAGACGTCATTTAAATAAATTAAAAAAATTTTTAGATTAGTCTTGGATCTTGTACAAAGAAAAAATGTGAAATGTACGAGCAATTAATCTTAAATAAATATACTTTTTTTTTACTAATCAGCTGACTCATCAACGATGATGCAACGAACACACATTACGATCTACGAATCACGAAAGTAAGTTTTCCAGTTTATTTGTTATATTAAAAATATTCTATAATGTAGTTTTAATTTCTTAACATAACTATATTTAATGCTGATTAATTCTAAAATCATCATGATAATCTGTTTAAACTTAATCAATTTTCACTCATATGTTAAAATATATTTTGTAGTTAGATAGATACTCAAACATCATTATAGGCAAAACTTATGTTATATGAATGAAACTCGATTAAGTTTTAATAGATTATCATGGGAATTTTAGAACTAATTAGCATTAAATATAATAAAATATACTATTATTTATATATTAAACTACATTATAGAATATTTTTAATATAAAAAATAAACTGGAAACTTACTTTCGTGATTCGTAGAAGATCGTATATGTGTCTTTGTTGCTCTTTCTCGTTGATGATTCCGCTGATAAATGAAAATGTTTTTTTAATTACACCTAAACACATTTCTTCTAGTACAAGATCGTAGACTAATCTAAAAAATAATTTCATTTATTTTAATTAAGTGTTTAATTTCTGTTAATCCCGTTTCCTAATACGTTTACCTCCTTATCCATTCATCAGTTTTATTAGAATTATATTACGAATAGTTTTTAATTTTTTTATTGTATATTGTTCTATTTAACATTAAGATTAATTTCCAGAGAAGAATACCCTCACCTCCCTTACCTGAATATTATTCCAAATTCTAGATCATTTATATTATTGATGTATATTAAATTTTAAGATGTATAAAATATTTTTTTCAATTTACAGGAGTGTGAGAATTCACCCACTCCTCCATTTTTAATAATAAAGATAATGACAACTAGAAAATATTTTTTCACAATTTGATTGTTTTATAAGTTACATTTCCTCAACAGGCCTTCGAGAATAAAAAATATGCCAATTTCAGAATGGAACATTAAATGATATAATTTCTGTTTACATATTCATTTTCATGACATAGATGGTAGATTGAGTCGACTAATAAGCTAATGTACCACCAAAAAATCATTTGCCAAAAAAAGTATTTGTTTATTAGCAACTAGATTGCTATTTGTTTTGTATTGACATGTCTTTAGTGAACAATTTCATTACTACTTAAAAAGATGTATGTATAGATTTATTTATGTACAACTTTTTTAAATTTTGATTAAATTACTTATTATTTACATTTAATTTTGTGCAAGTTTCTTGTATTTAAATATTTCAGAATATATGAAGCAATATTTTTTAAATGAACATTTCTTGTAATGTATAACAACTATGAAAGAGATTTAAGAAACCTGAATTAATTTTAATTTTATTTTTTAATTCATGACATACTTTAAAAAACAGATTAGTAAAATTTTTGAAAATCTTTACATAATTATGATGAAAATGTTAAAATTGATTCCTACAATATGCCATTTCCTTAAATAAAGAAAAATGTTCTAACAAAGCAAACAAATTTATTAAGAAACAATATAGTAAATTTATTTACCCTTGCAATTTATTATAAAGGTGTATAAAATAAATTAATAATTTCACATGAAGCATGCAAGAAAAAAAAAGAAAATTGTAATGATTCAGTTATATATTACTACTTAACTTTTAATTTGCAGACAGCAGAAAGATTTTTAAAGAAGTTCAAAATTATTAACTCTTATACCATTACAAAAATACAGTCCCCATAAAAAGAGAAAAATTATAAGAAATGAAACAGAAAGTTGTAATCCAAAAAAGACAAACATATAAAATTAAATCAAATCTTTAAAAAAGTAACTAATATTAAGGATGAAAATGAATAAAAGCATATTTCTTGTTATATATTGTTTTCTTAAATAAAGAATAATTTTCAAAATAAACAAGCAAATTTATTTAGCACTTATTTAATAGTACATTAGTTTATCTGTGTATATTTTCAATTTATTATGAAACTCAATTCAAAATATAAAAAGTTCTATTCAGAAAAATAAATCCATACTAATATAATCAAGTTAAAACAGGAGGGCACAAAATGGATATATTTTATATATAGTTTATTTTATTTTTTTTAAATATTTTTTTATTTCCAATGGCAGATTATGAACAGTTACAGCAAAAAAAGAACAACGAAAAAAAATATATATGCAACATACAACAACAAGAAATAATACAACAAAACATGCTGAAACAGAGTTCATTAATCTAACAATAATGCCAAGTTGCAGATCTTTTAGCCACTAAAAAGTGTTACAGGTGCACCACGGGGAGGTAGATCTTCTGCGCACCTTTTTTTTAAATATTATACTATTAAAAATGCTAATTTTTTCATAGTAACAAATATAATTTACAAATTATTTCTTAAATAATGATATGAAATTCAAAATAGGAATAGAAATATAAAATACCAACAGAAGCAGGTTAATAAATGGAAAATATTTCTACAGTACTTTTAATTAGCACAAAAATAAAAGAGTTATAAAATTAAAAAATATTTTAATATCAGAATTTTAACAATTAAAACAAAATATTTATAGCGAATAGCTTTTTAATATACTTTTAAATAAAAAATTACTTTGTTTGTTTGTTTTAAATTAATATAAATTTATAATGTATATTCTTAAAACTAGACATATGAAAAATAAAGTAACATTAAAATTAGTCGTGTTCATTCATAGCACATTTGCTTCTAATCATCAAAATAAATAATGTTCAACAATTTTTAAGTAAAATTTTAAATTTACATTTATTATTACTGGTTTTTTTTTTAATTGTTATATGTATAATCTTCAATGAGCAAATGCCTTATAAGAAATTTAGAAAGAATGAATTTTTAATTCACTTTTGTTAATGATGTAGTTTAGATTTTGTACAATTATCCTGTAAAAGCTTACTACCAATGAAACCACTAAACACCTGTATATAATAGTCTTGTTTCATAAAAACAGAAACACAATTTTATTTTAATATTATATTTTAATTAAAAAAATATATTTAAAAACAATTACAATTGCAATACTTTTAATAATTTAAACAAACATATAACATTACTAAATATATATCTGAATCTAAAATCATGCAGCATTTTAACAAGTACAAATTACAGGTACAGGCTATCAATTTTAAATAGCCTTTTGAATTACAAAAAATAGGAAAGAAAAATAACTGAAACATCTAAAAAACAGATAGTTAATTTGGAAATATCTGCATAATATATTTTTCATTAGCATAAACATGGCAGATAATTTTTTCAAAATTTAAAATAAGCAATTATTAGAATTTTAGTAATTAAGTAAACATGTATATACATTTAATTGCGTTATTTAAAATTGCATTATTTAAATTATTACTTACGTCTAAAGGTAAAATATATTTTTTTTAGTATATATTTTCAGGGAATAATTAACTTTAATCAACCTTTTATTTCTGCACTATCTTTATTCGAAATGAATAGATGTTTTAGATGGAGAGAAAAGCAGATGTTTAAATTGAAACAAAAACCACAATGCTAGTCATAACAAAGCAGCTGCAAATAGAAACGTTCTTTTTTTACATTTTTTTTTTTTTATTCTTTGCATGTTTTTATACTTCATTTCTTTTACCATTTCGTGCTGCCTGATTGTCACATAAAGATTAATAGCAATTATCAAATGGAGCATAAGCATATATGTAATACATTTTGCAATTTTTTTTGTATTAAAAATATATAGTTAATAAAAAAAAATGTTCTCTGACAAAAACGATTAAAATCTACATTTGTTAAATCTTTCTTATCGAGAACTGGATATTTGCACTTCTATATCATCACTCAGCTGCTCGTATTCGAGATTTTGTTTTCGCGCTGTTTTAATTTAACGGAAAAGTGAAAGCGGACGCTATGCAAAAACTCATTTTAAGCTTCCCGTTAAATGACCGTTTCTGATGAGCGCATGCGCAGTGGTATCATGCGCCAAATAGCGGGAAAAGTGAAAGCGGGTGGCTTCCGCTATGCAAAACCTCTCTATTATGCTTTATGTTAAATTGTCTGCGTATTATGCTTGTCATTAAGCTTTACCTAGCAAAGCAATAAAACCGAGTAATTATCATTCTGTAATTTTTTATCCCACTTATTACAGCAACAATAAGCTATTCGCTGTCGCGGGCCGGATGGATGACACTGGCGGGCCGTAGTTTGCAGATCCCTGCTCTAGAGGAAAGAAAAAAAATACTTAAATAGTAGCGATCTTATCGTTATTTGCATACATTCGTGAACATTTTCCCAACGGTTCACCTGCCAAACACCGCCGAGATCTTCTTTAGACGACATTTTCTGATTTGGGTGGTGTAATAAGGCATAGCAGACATTGCGTGCTCTTATTTTAAAAAAATGCACACAGCATTTATAAAGTCACCCATTGAGCCTTATCTAGAGAATGGTGATCACTATAGGACAAGTTACCATAGGGTGTGTCTATTTCGTGTACTAACCAATATTGGTGCACTTAGCTTCTTATACGATGTTTCACCAAGTCGTCTAAATTGTTCGAATGGAAATTCACAGCATGAATTGCTGATGCAGTGGGATGTGCTTTGTTCAGTGTTGGGAGAGTCGACTGTGTGAGTGGCAAAAGGGTTGAGCAGTTGAGAGGGGGGGGGGCGATAGATTTTATTCCCCGCCGCCGAAACACCTTACACACGCATAGGAGAGATGAAAAATTGCCGAAATTGAATCAAAGCAATTGAAAGTGAACAAACGTAGCTGAAAAAAAAATGCAATTGAATACAATTGCAATAGTAGTCCATTTTCAGCCACGAATAAAACAATATAAAAAATAAAAAAATTTAAGTCAATTCCTATTTTTTCCCCCCTCTATTGCAGAAAGTCCTTTATAAATAATTTTCATTCATTTTTTTAAGTTTATCTGGCGCCATCTATGGGTAGATACATGCAACTTAAATCTAAAAAAAAACTAAAATTAAGGAATTAAATTGAATGAATTAATAGTTGAAAAAACAGTAATTAACATCCAGAGTCTGAAGGGCCTGAATGGCCGAGTGGCTAGCACTCTGGAGCTCAGTACCACAGGTTTCGGGTTCAAGTCCCGGCGGGGCCATGGATGTTTGCAGTGGTTAGGAATCCACTTTAAACCCTAGGTTCTAATATCCCGGTCTAATATGATCGTAGAGCTTTGCGGGGGCATTGTTACTCCGCGTCCGTGGCTTATATTCAAGTTACACGCGCCCCCTGGGTAATGCAAAGGGAGTAACGTCTGTGCAGCGCTTGCCTTAAGGCATCCAAGACCAAGCTGTCTAAGTGTTTGCCAGCTGCATTAGAAAGAAAAAAAAACATCCAGTGTCATCCACTACAAGTTCAAAGAAATGCATTTGAACTGGAGTGGATGAATAAAAAGTTATTTCATGAACGATTGGAAATTTAAGCAAGATATATATAGGAAGAGTGTGAGCTAATAGAAGGAATTGAATGAAATCCTGTCGGGATTGCCCTTCCTGCCATTTCTCAGCGCTGGTGCGCGACATTTCAAAAACATCCCGTATTCATTTCAAACAATTGCATTTTGTTTTTGTTCTTTTCGCAGCTGTTAGTGCTACATGCTGTGGTTTTTTTCATTAACTTTTAAAGCACAATTCAATATGCAGGTCTATCATTGCAAGATTGTAAAAGTTTTTTTTTTTTATCCGTTTACTTTCAAAAGAAGAAAGGTTTGTTTTCAAAATATGCATTTGAAAACTCTTATTACATTTAAAATATAATGATCCCTTCTTTTTACCTGCTGAGTGTGGGCCGCTCGATACCACAGGTATTCAGTGTATTTTAGTCAAAATCATACCTCGTTCCGAGATGGAATTTTGAATTCATGTAATGAGTTATATATAATTTGTTTTTGGGAAAAAAATTAGGAGTTAACATTTTACTAGGAAGACTACTTTTTAATACGCTTTTATTAGTTTCACCTGTATGTTTGTAACATTCTTTCTAACTCTCGTTGGGCTCGATTTTGCCCTACTTTACGCGATCTGATTTAATTTATACGTTGCAGACTTATCAACGACACTAAAATATTTTGATAAGTTTATTATCTCATCGTGATTAGGATCGCCAGGAGAGAGATTAGAGATTGAAACACACAGCTTTTGTAAAGTCATCTTGATCGGCGCATTACTTTTTCCCCTGGAGATCTGTTTCTCCTCATACACACTATTTAAGATGCAAAGAAACAATTACAGACATCTTTCAGACTTTCATCTTACTTTTTAATTTTCAATTAAACTTTCCAAGAGAAGCATCTAAAAATTGATAGGAATCTCAGAATTTTAGATAGTCCATTGTAAATTTTTGCATGTTTACGGGAATTATTTCAATACATTTAGTGATATTAGATGGGATATTCTTCAATGTTAAATGAGTATCGTAATTTCTGGATCATTAGGAGGAAGCGAGTAGCTGGGTAGTTTAAATTACATGCTTGATGGGCGAGGCCATTTATGCGACCCAGTGGGCATGATTTCGAACGCTCCTGGCAGAAAAAAAAATTTTTTCTACACGTGACAAATCACAGCAATAATCGGGACGAGAGGCATGACGCGATGCATTTTCGCCACGAGTTTATCGGCATCTTAATGTTTCAAAAAAGCTCGCGATAGCATTTTCGCCTACGTAAAATTCATGAAATATTAATTTATCGTTTATTAATACTATGAATCCAGGTTCTGTTTACAGCATCAAGATGGTCGCATCCGTGTTTGGCTGCATCGTGGTGAACGCACATTGGCAGCGTGCATTCATCATCGTCATACTCTCCCGATGGTATGGGATGCTATTGGATACACGTCTCGGTCACCTCTTGTTCGCATTGAGGGCACTTGGAACAGTGCACGTTACATTTTTGGTGTGCTACGACTCGTGGAACTACCCTCTATTCGAGACCTGTGTATCAGCAGAATAAAGCACGACCACATGTTGCCGGTAATGTACGGACCTTCCTTGATACGGAAAATGTAGGGCTTTCGCCCTGACCTGCACTTTCACCAGATCTCTCGCCAATAGAAAACGTCTGGTCCATGGTTGCCCAGCGACTGTCCCTTCACTACTGTTGATAAGTGTGATGGCATCGTGTTGAAGCTGCATGGGGGTCTGTCATCCAATCTCTGTTTGACTCAATGTCCAGGCGTATAAGTGCTGTTATTACTGCCAGAGGTGGTTGTTCTCGGTACTGATTTTTCAGGATTTATGCATCCAAATTTCTTGAAAATTTAATCGCTTGTTATTTCCAGTATAATATATTCGACCAATAAATATCATTTTGTTAGTTGCATTTTTTCCTGGTGTAGCAATTTTAATGGCAGTAGTGTAATTGTTCAGTAACAGGGGCTATTTCGGAGAGATGCCATAATTCGTCCCCGCAATATTGATGTACAATTTTGTTTGAAACACGCCAGCGACGATGCTTATACAGATTCCCTAAAAATTAAATAAATAAAACTCGGTTTTTCCTTAAATATTAGATTCGAACCTTTTAACTCAAAAAGAATTGAATGACACGGCTCATGACAACCGCACCCAATTCCTAAATCTGCATGGCACAGATATAGTCATGGCAATACAGCTCTGCAATTTTTAACAAAAGGGGGATTCGGAATGTTATTTTCGATTCGTAATTCTTTAACAAAATATTACTCGCGCCATCTGGTGGCAATTTTTTTTTTTTTTTTTTCCTAAATTTAATTAAAAATTACTAATAAGATTTTTTTTTTGTAACTCACCAGATAAAATAGAAGTCAATTTATTTTCTTTTGAATTTTAAGCGCTACAGTTTTTTAAAAGTATTGGTAATGGTCTCAAAATAAAAACACATACTCTTTCATTCGAAAACCAAACGCACTCTGCTCTAGTTGCATTTCTTTCCCCTTCCAGCCAGCTCCCGCCCCTCGCACACGAGGGTGTCTTACGTCATCTGGTGCCAGATTACACTTCGATTTTTTTTTTTTTTTTTCATATTGTGCACGTGGAGCTATTTATCCAAGAGGCAACATACCGCCGTCCATTAACATGTTCACTAAACATTCAATAAAATCATTGAAAAAATGAATATATGTATGTGTGTGTATATAAATTGCACTAAATATAAACAAACATAACACTATGAATATAAACAAAACGTACTCTAAAAGAAATTACTCAGGAATGGGCAAAAATACACTTTTGATGCTGGTCACTTAAAAAAATTCCACTCTGGGTTTTTACATTAAGAACTCTGATTTTATTATCAACACCATGATAAATATCTATTATTGTGCCTAGAGAGCATTTGTAAGTACGTAAATTATCATCAACCAATAGCACTAAATCACCAATGTTTACATTGACTTTTTCAAATACCCGTTTATTTCTTTGTTGCAATTCATTTAACTATGGCGGCATTTTTTCCTATACTACTTGAATTATTCAAGTTACTTTTTAATCAATTAAATTAGGCTTTAAAATAGCGTTCATTGATCGATCGCAGGAGTTAAAACTTCGAAATTATCACTATCAGTAGAAATTTAACTCAATGGCTTAGAATTCAAAATTGCTTCAGTTTGTATGCATACAATAAAAAACTCTTCACAATTTAAACTACCACCTTCAACTACTCTTCTAAAATGAAATTTAATAGCAACTTCCCAGGCACCCCCAAAATTTGGGGCTCGAGGGGTAATAAACTTCCATTTAATATCTTCTTCACATAAATATGAAGATAACTTGGTATCAGGACTCTTGAATTTCTCTATTTGCACCTACAGAATTCTTTGAATTATCAGAATACGATTTACAACATTTTCCTCTGCATGCAATAAATCCTTTTAAAAAGGCTTGGACGATGAATCAGAAACAATCTCGATATGCACCGACTTCAATAAATTAACATACATTTTACACACAATACTATTTCTTTGTTTACCAAATCTACTCCTGAAACATTAAATGGATAATTCAAAAGTTAACTCTATCTCTTGATAAACTGCCCATTAATTGTTATAGATTTTATTTTAAAACAAATAACACGATTATGCATTATTTCTCTATAAATAGGCCAGAATTTGAATAAATGATTTTTTATAGATATGTTTGTAAAACTAAACATAAATTGCGTTTCATTACTATAGGAAATGTATTTGTACATCAAAAAGATATAAAAAATTATATTTTAAAAATTTATAAACACATTTTTTTAAATGACTACAATTCAATAATTAAATTTATCATAAAAGGAACATTAAATAAAAATAGTATCCAATTATATAAAGAAATATTTTCACTAGAAAATGTTTTACATTTTTCTTGCATCTTTGTTTAAATAACAATATTTTCTAACATTAAATAAACAAAAAGTACCTTTTTTTTTTTTATATAATTCATGAAAATAAACATGAGATTATTAATTTCAACTATCTAAATTCTATAAGAATAAAATCTTGATTTAACATCTGGAAAAGTTTTGTTTACTTTCATTGCAAGCAAATTTCTAATAATTTCAAAGTAAAAATAAATTTATACATAAATTTGCAAATAAAATTAAATTAAACAGTAAATAAATGAAATGATAGATAATTTGCATTAACAAGAATTCAAGGTTTTTAAATATAAGTTTGCTGTAAAAGAACACTAACATCAGTTTCATATTTAAAACCATCTGTTTAGAGCTCTGAAAGCTTTTCCAAATGAGTATGATGTCACAAACTACTAGCCAGGACTTTTGAAAAAGTCTAGACTCCCGACTCTTTAAAATTTTCTCCCCTCCAAATTCTAGAAATTTATAATAAAAATATTAAGGAGGCCAAGTGTCAAGAGACTTTCCTCAACAATAAAGGCTCGTGCTCACCAAGGCGAGAAGATGCAAGAGAAAAAATTTGACCCATCACTAGCCTCACCGCAGTCGCCTGAAACCGGTTTGCAGTCCGCCGCTTGGAGTTGCCCAACTTTTAACTCGAAGCGGTTTTTCACTGGGCGTAATGCTATTTCTGACGTTTCGTTGTGAAGGGATCGAAAAAATTTTGTCGCTTGAATCTTCACGTCTCTCGCCTAGGTGGGAAAGAGCCTTTAGGCTTATCAAAAATTATCTTGGATCCACTATGAAAGAAAATCCAACAGCATCATAATGCAATGTATGGAGCTAGCAAGCAGAATCTGCTGGCTGTGTTTTAAGAAACAAGGAGACCAAAAAACATTTTGCATCGAGCTAAGCGGGAGTTTTCTCCCACACCATATTCAAATGATCAATAAAGTCCTACCGAAATACACGGCACTCCTCAACTATCAGTGGGCTGTTCACGGCTATATCTATATAAATGGAACACAAGGCCCACGAATATTTAAAGAAATACTGTATATCCAAAAGATACTTTGATTATTAAGCACAGTTATTTCCATAGGATTATACTATTGGGTCCAAAGAGTAAGACCAATTTTTAATTTAAAATTCCCAGGGCTTATGGAATTTTTTTTTAGGGGGCTGGCACTGTCCTTGACATCTGTGTGAAATTTGACGTCAAAATAATCATTAGTGTTTGAGTTACGCTTGGCTTTGTGAGACGCTAAAACTAATAACGTCGATTTTTGAAATGTCTGAATTGATTGAGCAATGAACTTGCATTCAATTTTGTTTGTGGAAACGTATAGAATGTTGCAGAAGAAGTGTTGTTTACAAGTGGTATAAACATTTCAAAGAAAGCAGAGAACGGATATATATGAGGACGAAGAGCCCTCTGGTCGACCATCCACCTCAACCGACGAAGCTCACGTCCAAAAAATTAAAGATTTGGTGCTTGCAAACCCTCGATTCACAATAAGTCCTTGCTGATGATGTTGGAATTTCAAAAAGATCGATCAATTCCATTTTGGGCCCCAAATCTCGATTGGTACCGAAAACATTGAATGCGCCAGCTCCCATTGCATTGATTCTTCATGACTTTTTCACCAAAAACGAAACCCATATCATTCCACAACCACCGTATTCACATTGTGCGACTTCTGGCTATTCCTTTAACTCAAAAGACCACTCCGGGGACATCGTTTTGAATCGATTGAAGAGCCGCGAGCTTTGAAAGCCACCCCCCTGTCCATGACTTTTTAGCATGCGTTGGGGAAAAAAGTTGGCATAAGTGCATTGTGTTCGGAGGGGATTACTTTTGAAGGCGATGAAATAAGTTTGGAAGGATAAAGAGATTAAAAAAAAAAAAAAATTGGTCTTAATTTTTGGGAATATAATTATCCATTTTTATTACAAATAGAACAAGTAAATGTGTAAAAAATTTTATTTAAATTAATTTTTTTTAAAAAAAAAAAAAAAAAATGTTTTTTTATAGATGTACAAGTTCAATTAAAGTCATTGAAATATTTCACACATTTTCTAAATCTATTAGTGAAGATCATAGTACACGATATTATGAAAAAGATCAGGGGTCAGAATTTTGTTGCAAATTCCCCATCCCTGATTGTCAATAAATAAATTGTTGAAAATAATAATAATTGAAGATTGTTTTGAACAAGAGTGTTCTAAATTATAATAACATAAAAAATTGATATTTTAATTTTACTTGAATTGCAATATACACTGGCTTCCAAAAGTTAAGGAACAACCGGTTTTTTGCACATAATTTTCAAATGAAATAATGTAGAAACACCAAATTTGGATGACACGTGCACAAAACAATTATGTATTGACTACAACATAGAAGTTTACATAAGAAAAGTGCAAAAATGATTTACAAAAAAACGCAACCCATTATTGGAAAAAATAATGTTCACAGTTTTATGTGGTAAAATGTCATAGAAACATAACAAAAATGAGTTTTAATAAGGGACTTTCCATGCTGTCAATTAAATTGCTGGTTACCGAAATGAGGAGCGAAGACCAGACACGAAGTAAGCTTTGTTCCAGCTCTCCTAAAGACCTTGGAGGATGATTTAAAGCAGCAACCTGCATACTAAGGTAGTCCTAAAGATGCTCTATCGGATTCAGGTTTGGAGATCGAGCTGGCCATTCCATTCGCTCCGAACCAAGACCCTCAATATATTCCTCAACAACTACAGCTCGGCGAGGTCGTGCATTATCATCCATCAGAATGAAAAAAAAATGCCAGTTGCACCGGCATATGGATCAAGGATCTGATCCCGATATCTCAAACCAGTCACAGTTCCTCCCCGGAAAGCATGCAGGTCAGTGTGACCACCGGGCGAGATCCCTACCCAAACCATTATTCAACCACCTCCGTAACTGTATTTCAACAGTGTTGGATTGATGGTATCTGGTGCTTTGTTCCCTCAAGATCAGCTTTCCAGTCTGAATCTGGACTCGTCTGTAAAGAGTACAGGAGCCCATCGCTGTCTGGTCCAGGAAGAGTGTTCTCTTGCCTCAGATAAGCGGGCTCTACTCTGTCGTCCGTTGAGGAGGTCACGCACAACTGGCTGCCCTGCATAGAGACATGAATCGCGAAGACGCCTTCGCACCATACTAGTGGATATTCTTTTCCCTACTGCTACGGAGTGGTTTGCAACTAATAGCGGCACAGAAATGCTTCTCCTTCGGGCCTAAAGAGCTATGAAACGGTCTTCTGCAGGTGTTGTAGCTCGTAGTCGACCTGGAACATAACTTCTGGACACAGAAGCTTCGATTTGATATTGATTCCAAGGACGGTCGACAACATTAAGAAGCCTGGTAGCATCAGCACGGGACAACCCCATTTCCATCCATCCGACCGCCCACCACCTTTATGAATAGTGCAAACGGCTTCTCTCGGGCATTGTGGACACCCACTGCCTATTGGCGGCGAATCTGCTAACAAAAGTTACATGTGTAAGCCTGATATTTGCACATTTTTCTCTCATATATACCCGTTATTTTTTATTAAAAAAAAGTGCTAGCTATCATTTTTGCAATAAGTTCATTTTTATCATTTATACAAACTATAAATTTTATTGCTACTGACATTTATTTTATGGTGAGCTTCGAAAAACACGCTGTTCCTTAACTTTTGGAGGGCAGTGTATATTCCCCACTTCTGTGTTTAAAACTTATGGTTCTGCCAAATGGTTTTTAAAATAATTATGCAGAAATTAAAGATTAACAAGCAATATTATTTTTCCTGTCACAATAGAAACTTTGATTAATGACAAACTGTTATTAAAATATTGTTTAGATTTCATGTGCAGCTCAATTAAAAAATCCAACCCATTTTAAATATTACGTTGTTATGAAAGGCAGCATAACACCAAATCTTTCAGAAAGATGACACTTTATTCACAATAAAAAGAAAAGTCTTTCTTTACAAATGCATTCTGGGAATGTTGCAAACTGTACAAAAATTTTACTGAAATACCAAAATTCTTGAACTGAACTACCAACACTTAAAAAAAAAAAAAAATCATTTTATGAAAATAAAGAATTAAAAAGAGAATCCACCGCTTGGTGCATTGTCATTGCCAGTGAATTGGTAGCTGTAGCCCTCTTCACACACCTCGGGTTTGACTTCTTCATCTTCCACCTCCTGAAATAACATGGAATGCTATAAATTATTCTAGTTTAGAACAAAAGATTTTTAGGATGCAATGGATTGTAATTTTGATAACAATTCCCATGGTAACTTTTATACCATTTTGTCAAGACAGCAAATACCCATTTAAATAGAAAGCCTAACTTAACTGTAAAATAAAGAACCCCGACTCATTTACCAGTGACAGCAATAAAATAGAAAGTTCATTTCAGTTGATGATACATTTAATGTTGGTAAATTAATAGTTTTAACATCCCTTAATTTTGCTAAGTGCAGATTAAGTATACATTATATTCATATACATAAGTACTATTCAGTTGACCATAATTTTGAATCAGAACATAGAATATGTTTATAGGGAGCCCTTTCAAGAGAAATCCATTATTTTTTTTTAGTGATGTTTTCTTTATACAACTATTGTGTATGTGGGGGGTGAAGAGGATCCACCTCCGCGTGGTGCCCCCTGGTAACGTCAAGATGGCCAAGAGATCCTTGGTCTCCTGCGGGGATGTGCGCGGCACGCTCTATAACTTCCCCAGGTGTAATATTAACGCCCATTCGAGGGCTGCCAAAAGTGTGTGTACTTATTACATATCACCCTATCCATGGAGCCGAAGAATAATTCTTAACAGAACAGAATTTTTTTTTATTGAATAAAAAGTGCAATTTCTGTCACAACTTCCAATTTTTTTCTTGCAATTTTTATAAATTGATTACAAAGTTAATTGAAATTTCTATCAAAAATGAAATTACATTAACTTAATTCAATTAAACAGCATTACAAATAAGGTTTAGTTTAATTTAAGAAAACAATCCTACTTACTCTTCAACAACTAAAAATTCATCCCATCCAATTACAGGGATGGGGGGGGGAAAAAAAAATGTTTTTGTAGCAGGACGCATTGCATTTTTGTAGCAGCTTTCTGTAACCACTGAATACAGGATATTTTGAAATAAACATAAATTCGTAACAATATATTTTAAAATTAAGTTGTTTTTTTCACATTTGACAGCATAAACTAATTAATTTTGTATTATTTAGTGATATAAAATTAATCATATTGATATGAAATAAAATTGCATGATTTGTACCTAAATTAAATTGATCTCAATCATTTTGATCGTATATTCGATCAATCATTGTATATTCGAAATTCAATACAAAACTAATTTATTGATACAGTTTTAAGAAGGAAATTAGAATAGAACGTTAAAAATTATTTATTTAGTGTATATTAATAAATACAGCCATCACTGAGTTAAGATACATTTCAGCAATGGGTGTATTTATTAATACTTTCTTGTAATTTTTAAAAGCAAACAATTTTTCTTGCAGCTTCAAATTTTTTGGAATTCTTAGCATTGAATATTTTGTATGGAAATATTGTATGACTTTTTTAATGAATTTAATATAAAAATATGACTATTGAATTATTTAATAGAAAAAATTAAATTTCTCAGAATTTCTATATACAAAATTTTTTAAATTTTGTTTTGGCATGCTATTTTTACATTAAATATGTTATTTAAATAAAATATGAATTGTTTTAAACAACTGGTAGTAAGAAATAAAAGTTAATTAAGTTTTTTTTTATTACCGCAAAGACTGGGTCATATCGACCATTTTCTTGCAAGCAGCCTAATGTGGGCTGCACAGAAGAATGCTGTTACTCATTCACCACCCAGGGGGCACGTGCAACTTGGATATGTTACAGATGTGAATAACACTACCCCTAGGATGCTCTACAATCAAATTAGACTGGGACCTATGGTTTAAAGTGGATTCTGAACCATTACAAACATCCACAGCACAACCGGGACTTGAACCCCAAACTTGTGATACTGAGCACCAGTTATTTGGCCATCAGACCCTTAATGATATACGAGTTTCAATTAAGTAAGGGCAGGGGGAAAAAAAGGGGGGGAGGGTTTATATGCTTATTCTAAGTTATTTCTATTTGTATAAGCAAATGTAGTGCAGCGGTGAAAAATCAAAAAATTATTTGCATAACAAATGTATTTTTGTAGCAGTTCTTCAGATTTCAAGGAATATATGAATTATATATTATTTAGCAATCGTTTGATTGATATAAAATAAAATTGCATGATTTGTACCAAAATTAAATTAAACTCAATCATTTTGTATGATATTTGAAATTCAATATGAAATGAATTTATTGATGAATTTATAAGAAAATATTTTTTTATTATTTAATGTATATTAATACATCCACCAATGAATTGGACATTTTAATAAAGAATGAATGTATTTATTACTATTTTTTTTTTTTTTTTTTTTTAATGTTAACGATATTTCTTTATCCTTCTTGCAACTTCGAATAATTTGGAATTCTTAGCAACGAATATTTTTAATGGATTTCATATAAAAATCATTAAATTATTTAATAGAAAAAATATATTACATTTTTTTCTTTTGGCATGCTATTTTTACATTAAATATGTTATTTAATTGAAGAGAAAAAAAAGATTCATTTAGAATTTAAAAGTATCAAATGATATACGAGTTTCGAATAAGTAAGTAAAAAAATGCTTATAACTATAAGTTATTTGTATAAGTAAAAGTAGTTTACTTCTAAAATGAAATCTAAAATGTGTTTCCAATTTTTGAAAAAACAAAATGTAGCACAGACAAACCCAATATGTCATGCATAAAAAGAAATTATTATGCATAGATAAATAATGGATAATAAGATACATAATATTTAAAAATATTCATAAATGTTTTTAAATATTATGTCTTAATATAACATCTTATTTTAGAGAATTTTATTATTTCTAGATATAATGTATTGGTAGATTTTCTAACCACAAAAATTTCCCGAATTTTGCAAGAACATTAGTAAGAAAACAAATGTGCTTATGAAATTCAGTTCAAGAAGTAAATGGGAAGTAAAGAATTGCTTTAATCCTTCAAATGGAGTTCAATTCAATGAAATTCAATCCTTCTTCCAGATTACAGCTAATTTGTAAATTATTATTAAAAATAAAATTATTTTAAAATTTGGATATTTAACAAGATAATAAATAAAAAAGGAAAAAATAAAACAATAGCCGTAGAGAAAAATTCAAAAAGTTTTTAGAAAATAAAAATTATACTTGGTGGTGCATAATTTCCAAATGTAAAACATTAATAAAATTTGAAATTAATACATTTATTTGTAACAGTTACTGTAGTATGTTGAACAAATTATTTATCCTATTTGCTTCTATAAAGAACAATAGATGGTGCCAATAGACTAACCATTAAACTTTCAAACCATTTACATAACCAATAAATCCTATTGCCAGCAAAAAAACATCCTAAAAACAAAACTCTTAAGCCATCCTAATAACGATCTTAAGTAAAGTCTGAAGATAACCTAATATGAATGTGCTCATTTTTCTGGATTATGAAATCAAAATAAAGGAAATCTCATTTTTGGTGCAGAAATGTAAAATTTGCTTTTTGTGACAAAATGCAGCAAGGTAAACCCTGTAATTACTTTAAAATAATTTTAAGAACTCCTTTGCATCCAAGTGAAATTCTTAAGATCACTGCTAAATGAAACCATAAAAGTAACAATACCATTCTGTAAATAAAAAAAAATTGCCTAAATTTACATCAATTATGCATTGAAAATAAATTGGCATTACTCTCAATATTGTTTAATGTCGAGCACCACCAGTCATTCTCATCAACATAATTAAATTAAAAGTTAATATTAGATGAGCTTGTAAATTACTTCCCCAATTCATTTACGTATTTTGCAATAAAACATACAATTTTACCAATTACCCTTGAACAACTTTATGTGCCTTAAATCTATACTTCAAATGGTAAAATTATACCAGCATATATATAATAAATTAAAACACAATTTGTTCATTAAAAGTAGCAAGCAAAAAAGCATACCTCTCCAGAGAAATACGAGTCAATAATGGAATATGCCAATTTGTACACATCAACATTTTCATGCTGCTGCAAATTTTCTATTTTATCTAATCCACCACACTGCTCTATGAAGCAACAAACACTTTCTAAAGCATTCACTTTGGACGCAGCCTAAAAGAAATATATATTTTTAAAGGTAAGGTCAGATTTTAACTTAAACTAATCAAGTTATGAAAAAAAAAATAATAATGAAACACTTACAGAAAGAATGTTTGAAATGGAATCCAGGACAACTGCCAGAGTTTTTGGATCCTTAACAGAAAGCATGTCGCACACAGGTGGAATTACCCCAGATCGTACCAAGTAGATTATCTGTTCAAGATTACCACCTGATGTGTAATTGCACACAGCCCAGATAGCTTCTTTTTGACACTTAAAATCACCCTGCAAAATAAACGAATTATCAAAACCTATAAATAAAAAAAATGCCCTTGTAGATATTTTATTCACTTTATATAGCTAGATACAAAAAAAAAAACTATTTATATAATATATTTATGTTCTTCTACCAATCATGTTTTGTTTTTAGATGATATAAAAAAAATTTCGCACATTTAACAATTATTTTAAGAAGCACAAAACTGCCATTCAGAAGTATTTCTGGTTAGAAAATGTTATCAGTGGATTTGCAAATCAGGAAATGAAAGTATTAAATCACCTTTTACATAAATATGCACTTTTTCAATACTTATCCATTAACTCTTTACACAAGAAACTAAAATGTTAAATTATAATTGCTGTATATAATTAAAATATGAAAAATTAAATATAATTCATGCATAACCATAGCAGAAAGCTTTGTTTCTTACAAATACCCGACAGATTTAAAGTTTGATTTTTACGTAGATATTTAATTCATAAAAAAAGTAGAGACTAGATTTTCTTCAAATCTTTTGAATATGGCTATTTGGATTCCAAAAGCATCAAAATCGGTATAAATCAATTTGATTTTTTTTTTTTCGGTACTTGACACTTTAAGATGTATGCTCGCACATGCTGCTTTATCACAATTTGTCCAAATGTTAATGAAACAACCATTAAAAAACCACTCTAAAATTCAAAATTCTCTCTAAGACAATAAACAAAAGAATAACAATAAAAGGAATAAATTTGAACACGAAAGAAATAGACAGAACTACAGATCAAATCGGTCACAATATTTTACCACTTAAACGATGATTAGAACACATGAAGCACTACCAGTACTTGAAACAAAAAGGGAAAATGAAATAACCCCAGAAAAAATATGAGGCATCTCATAGCTACGAGATTTTTTGTAGAAATTGTAGAATCACTGTTGTCTTATAATAAGCGCCCTCCGACATTTCAAACACTCATGAGCAAGACTATCAAAATTGCTTTGAAGTTTGTTTCATGCTACAACACATTTTATACAGCAAAACAAAATGTGTTTGACTGTTCCCAGAGTTTTGCAAATCGAGCATAAAGGAGACAAAGTCAAGTAAAATCTATTGAGTTTTGCATTGAAATGGGCTGCTTCAACCTTGGGGTTATATTTTCCGAGCGAAGATAATGATAAAAAAGTACCTCGGCTAGCATATATTCCTACGAAGCAAATAAAGTTGACCAGTTTCTTTAAGTAAAACTGGCATTGAAAGACCTGTTACAAAACTCAAAATATTTCAATAATAGAACATGAAGTTTTAAGTATGTATAAAGCAGCCAATTTTGTTAAAATTTTCAACGATGCTGACGAATAAAATCACAATCAAAATTCTACTCAATATAAAGAGGAAGATTAACAGAAATTCAAGATTTTAAACTTGATAGAGTGCATTAAAAAATTTGGCCGATTCATAATTTAATAACAAGTTTGCATATTACACAAGCAATCAGCCTAGGCATGACATTGACTTAATCGTACCTTATAGTAACCATCATGATAAAAATTTCAATGAACAAAATGAAACACTTGATGAAAAATGCTCTAGAAATTCCCTGATAATTGCACACCAGTTATGGATTTGCAATGAGTGACGGAAAGCTGACTACTACCCAAATAATTCAATTTTTTTTTTTTTTTTTATTGAAACTGTTTAATCACCCTTCCTTCATAGTTGAAATGCTATACCTAGTAACTACCATGTTTCCCTTCCCCAAAAGATCTTGTTAGTGAATAGTGAAAAGTTAACCCCCCCCCCCCCCAGTGCCGAACTGGTAGATCTCCTAATGACAGAACCGTAAGAACAAGATCTATATATAAAAAAGACAGTTTTGCAATACCAGAAAGTACAGATAAAATTGTGACCATGTAGAAAAAAAAATTAAATTTTATAACTAATTAACTCTAATTGAAACGAATCATGTATTAGAAGAGCAATCCCATGATTAGTCAACATATAATCTTTTAAATAAAGCAAAATACCTCAGTCAATACATCTATTACAAGACTCATTAAGCCAGTATCAGTGACAGCTTGAATCTGCGACGTGTTTCCAGCACAAATATTAGATACAGTCCAACAAGCTTCCTATAAAAAAAAAATTCATTAACAAAATTTTTTTTTACAGATTTTTACCAAAAATTACAAATAAAGCATAACTTAAAAAAGATTTTCTACATAACATTTAAAATGTGTTTTGCATAATTCTTGATACAGTCTAAAATGTTGTTATTGTTACAATACTGACTTTATATGTTATCTTTTATATTTCTATATAAGAATCTTTTTTTCTAATGAAAGTAAAGACTCCCTCGTTCAATATTTTTTATATAATCAAGTATGATTTGTTTCAGTGTTTTATACTACATCCATCCATATATATAATCTAATATACAGATAAAGATTACAAAACTTTCCAACTAAATAAAAATATGCTCTCAATAAAATTGATGTTTGACTACTGAAAGAAGATAGTTTTATATAATGAATACTTCACTTTCAATATTTTTTAATCTAAACAGGTCCCCCCACAAAAATTAATAAAGAAGTTTTCTAAACAGAAGAATTAATAAAGAATCTTTTTTTACTGTAGTTTTCTTTTTAACGTAATTGTGTAAATCCAGTCACTTTCAGATAATGCATTTTAAAAGTGTTACACAAATCTATTAAACTAGCTCTTAATTATAAAATATTTTATATATAAAAAGAATTTCCAAGACAGATTCATAAATGCTTACTTTAACAATGTTTGGCTTGACATGTTTCAGCAATTGCCTCATAGGAACTAAGCCTCCATTATCTATAATTGTCTGTGTCTGGATATCATTACCCGTGACAATATTCCCAACAGCACGCAACACTGGAGTGATGACACTAGTTTCACGCATATCAAGAAGCTCACAGAGACGAGGGACAACGCCAGCCTCAATAACTTCTTGAATCTTTTCATTGCTCCCGTCAGTCAAATATGATATAGCCCACAAAGCATCTGTTATTACTTCACTGTCTTCTAAAATGAATTATTTTTATACATAAAATGTTAATACAGAATATTTTTCCAGTATAAATTATGAAAATCGACAAAACCTTTAAAAACTCATCAGCAAAACATGTAAAAAAAATTTGTATTTATTTATAAAAAATGTATTATATACATAAAAAAAATACAATTGAAAAATATAAAGCTTTTTACTATATGCCTGTGAGGTTTTACTCAACAAGGTTACTTTCTCAAACGAGGTAAAATTGTCAGGTGTATTTAAATATTAGTTGTACGGGGTGAAAAAAAAAACCAAACATCATTATGGTTTGAACAGTTAACTGCATATATATATATATGAAATCAATTAATTACCTACCAGTATCATTTATGAGATTTGCAAAGGTGGGCAAGAGTGTTCTTACAATTTCAAATGGAGGTGGAGGATTCTTGTTTCGGCACAAATTGGACAGTGTCCAGGTAATGTTGCGTCGAAAATGGACCTAAAAAAAAAATTTTTGCTACTTTATATCAAATCTTTAGCAATAGGATCCTAAAACAATGTAGAACTTAGGCAGCTTTTAAATAACAAACCTAACTGATAAATTAATCACACAAAAATACCAACTTCTTATAATGAAAAATCAGGTTTTTTTTTACCTTCCAACATACTTTAAACCAGAAATATAATACACACAAACAGCAATTTTTTTTAAAAGTCAAGAATCGAAATACTACTCGATTTAAATATATCATATGCAATAGTTGTGAACAAAACCAAAGTTTTCTGAAAATATAGTATAAATAATAAAGAGTACTTGACATCAATCCTTAGCATGCAATACAAAATTTGAACTATTATTTAAAACAATATAAAAAAATGCTTAAAATTCATTTAAAACTTTATACTATAAATCTTTACCTTATTAATACTAATGGCAGATTTTTTCTTCATAACTGTTTTTGTTTACAAAAAATTGTTTAAAGTTTTTGTTCATAATTGTGATGGTAGCTTGCTTTGCCAATAAAAGGCTTTCTCCTGTTCAATTATTCATATTTGACCTCAGTTTCTGTAGCAAGACTGGATATTTTTTCCCACTCTACAACACTATGTGGCACAGCCAGAATGGACAGTATTAATTTTGCCAGATCATTGAATTTGAATGTTATATCACATTTCCTAATCAGATTACAACAATAATCAATGCTCCCGATTTAATAATTTCTACAGAAATTTTCAACTCGCAGTGAGCATTTTATGCCTATTATTACAGTTAATAAATAGCTACATCATAACCAAAAATTGGTTATCTCCCTGGAAAATTTTTAAATCAGAAAATAATACATTTTAGTGTGGAGAGATTTACCGAGTTAAACACTTGAAGTAATGACAATTTTCACAGTTTGCCATAAACTAAAATTTTAAGCTAACATAATGAAAATCGTATAAATGAGGGGAAGACAGAAAATCAAGAGACTTGATAACTATGTACATAGTTAGAGACCCCCGACTTTAACAATAAATTAAAATGAATACTCAATTCTAATTTGCTTAAATTACACTTAAAAGTGATACAAGTAACATTAATTTTAACAGAAAGCCAACAAAAATTTTATTTAATTAATTTCTTATTGAAATTGGCTTATCAAATCCATTATGAATATAAGCATAATAATTTTTAACATGCAGCACTACTAATTGAATTATGTTTTAAGATATAACTCGAATATGTGGCTCAAAACACTTTTGAAAGAAAAATGTTTTATCAGTTCTTATGTAATTTTTATAAAGTTAATTTGACTAAAACTGTTCTCCCCATCACACTGTCACTAGAAATGATCCCACTTAATTGCTTGACAATTTTCCCACAATAGTTGGTCGGGTCCTACTAATAATAAATGCAAGAATATGATAGAGTTTAATAATTACCCTTAAAATTCTGTAGAAAAAAAGTAATGAAAAATTAACAGCTATCATTATATGTCACTGTAGCACATACAATAATTATTAAAAATTATGCATTAAACTTTGTTTCATGATGCAACAATTTAAAAGTATAATGAAAATGTGTAATTTATAAATATTTTTATCCACATAAAGTTCCTAAATAACAAACATATTAAATAGATAAAATTTTTATGGTTTGCCATGAATTTAAGTCAGATATTCATATCAGCTGCGAAACTGCTTATCAATCATATAATAATGAAAGAATTTTAAAAGTTATAGGGATAATTAATACAATATTATAAGGAATAGATAAGTTGAGATTTCATTTATTCTAGAAGCATTTTTGCAATGCAACTATAAACTATAAGTACTATTATAATATTAAATTTGAATGAAATTAATATTCCTATTACACAATGATTGTCTAAAAATGCCTATAAGTAAAGCATAAAATTTTTTTTCAAATAAAGCTTAAAAAAGAATACAATTTTACATATAGTTTTCACATAGTTCCTCTCAGGGATAATTTTTGGAAATGCAACAACAGTGTGTATAGTCTAATCGTGGATGCCATGGAATGGTAAGCATCAGATTTAAAAGAGGAAACAATAAATTAAAGGAGAAGATTTGATGACTCGATAAACTGCGCCCCGACGAAAGTACTTGAAGGAGAGGGCTAATCGCATTAAATAAGCCAATTTATCATTGAGCATAATGTAACAAGTCATTTGATGTTGCTCGCTAAACAAAGATAGTTGACTGACACATTAGTGCTGCTTTATAGCATATCAAGCATTTTTATTAATAAATTTGTTAAAGACAAAACATCTAAATAAAGGCGTTTGGAGATGAAGAAGCAAGATTGAAATAATCTAATCAAAATGGTATAAAGATTTGTCTCTGCAATTCAATATATTTTACATAATGTAGAAAACATAACTAGTGTAAAAAAATACAGAAAAATAAATCAAAAGAAATATATGCATTTTTAAGTATATGAAGAAATTGTTTAAGACGTTTAACATATTATATAAAAAAGATAAAGCAGTAATTTTCTGTTATTAGAATTTAAAATCAAGATAAATAGAAAAGAGAATAATATTTTAAAATTTGTTAAAAATCGAATGCACCATATATTCCAGCGTATAACGCACACTTATACCTTCAAACTGCATTTCAAAAAAATTTGTAAGGTATATTAGCCGTATAAAGTGCGCCACCCTCCCATTTTTTGCAAAGAAACCCGAAATATACACATGCAATGCTTATCTTTTAAAGCCATTTATAAAGACTTTCCAAGCTTTGGATAATAGAATACTAGTTCAACTTCAACCATAAAGTGCAAGAAGGGACAAGTGCAAATCCAAATCGGCAACCTGGTATAGGCTTTTCTCGCCCATTTCTACAGACTTGGTTTCTTCCTTCCCTTTCATGCGACATACGATTTATCTTGAAACAAATCGGAACACACGCCCAAGATTTATTATACTCTCTGTAGCGTGTTCAATAAAGCCCATTGTATCCATTTCAGTAAGTAGAAAATATGGGTCCTGAGAAACGAAGCAAACATAGCACTGGTTTCAAAATCAAAAATAAAATTTGAATCATGCTGCAGCAAGAATTTCGTTATCTCCAGACACGAGAACAAAAATGAATTAATATGCCAAGGAATAAATGTGCATTGTGTAAAGGAGTAAAGAAATGGCCTATGGTATAATAAAAGTATGGATGGAACTCCAGTAATATTTGATATCAAGGAAATAAACAAACGTGAAAGGAACAAAAATTGTTCACATAAAAACAAAAATTGCCAAAAGAAAGCTAAATGTGCGATGCTAATCTAGAAATAATGTATAAGTGGATCCAACATAATTAAAAAATCATTAAAAAAGGTAGCATATCTAACAATCTAGATGGAATGGAACACCATTTATTTATGGATCAAAGTAACAGTGATGGTGAAGATGAAACAAAATTTGATGACATCCCTGAAGACATAATGGAACAACAAACAATGACAAACTTTTCAAGTTAATCAAAAAAGCGAAAAAATCTGTGTTAAATATATTATGTACAATGAATTTTAGTTAGACAAGAAATTCTTGAAACATAATTCATATTAAATTGCCATTAAATAAAAGCATTACAAAAATTATAAGTTTAAATGGTACTTGCGTATTAACGGTACCTTGGCGACAGACTTGGCGGTTTTTAAGTGTCGCCAATCTAACAGCTACTAAGGTTACCAAACCAATAGAATAGATTTGTCCCACTTAAAAACCGCCAAATCTGTAGCTGCGGTTGGCGTGTGTGCTCTTTATTGGCGCAACGGTCGCCAAGGTACCGTTAATACGCAAGTACCGTTTACATTAATGAATATTTTTAAAGTTCTGCTATGCTCCACTTCATTAAGCAATAGCTCGAAAACATTTGCTACGGATGACAAAAATGGCATCTAAATCAAGAACGAAAATACCTTTGAAGTGCAACCAAATACCTGCAATTTAGAGTAAATTATTTTTCATTGAGCGTTCATTCGCTTTCAGGTAGGGTTGCGTCTATACTGCAATAAACCAGATTGAAAGGCTTTCTTTCACAAGAGCAGCTTGCACGCTCCTTTCTAAATGTGGCTATAAGGGTGAGTCTTTCCACCTGTTCATTTACATAATGAATTTTGGCCTAAATCTTTTAGCAAACTATCTTTTTCTATCTCATCTACACTACAAATTTTATTGCTCATTATCAAAATTTATATAAAACCATATAATTTTACAGATTGCAACCCTCATGAAAATACATACAATATTAGTAATTCTATACATTTTTATACATAACTGAAGCTTAATTCTGGCAATATAATCTACTTTTTAAATAAGCACCGACACTCTTAATTTAATAATGAGCTAAAAAAAAAAAAAAGCAATGAGCCTAAATGAAATATCATATGGAAGGCTAGGAAAGACGCATTCTTGAAATTTCACAGCATTTACATTTTAATGTTTGATATATCAAGCATTGTTAAAAATATTTTTAAAAAATCACAAAAATGTTTTTGATAAAACATTTTTTCATCAAATCTTTTGAATGAACATAATTAAAGATGCATACCGATATATCAGGTGTCATCAGACCTTGCAAGGCAGGGACTACATCGTATTTAAGCACAAGATCACGTAAATAAGGTCCATCACCTACGAAAGATTTTTAAGTTATAATATTCCATCCATTAACTGTATTATAACAGAATATTTGCACTGTTTTCCCCCATTCATATTTCTTTTAATAACTAAACCAATAGCGATTTCTTAGACTAAGGAAAATAATTTCACTAACAAAGAAAATAGTTTCAAGTTAAAAAAAAAATTAATAAATAGAATTAACAAATTAATCTATGTTCAAAGTTGATATGTTATTTACTGAATTTTTAATACATATTATATTTTGCATCATGTGCAATTCAGCAACTTATTAAATCATATGATTAATTTTTAAATTACAAATTTAGTAACAAATATTTAAGGCTATAAATCATCAAAAGTATATCCAAAGCAGCAAGTTAACCAAAACCAAGAATTTTTTAAAAATGAAACGTGGGCCCCCCCCCCCCCCTACAAAGAAAGGTTCAAACACTGATTTGTTTAAAGATAATACTAGAATAAGTGTAACGAATGATAAAAAAATGCCAAAATTTTTATCTATTTACAGCTTTGGTGGTTTTTCTTTTTATATTAGCAACCCATAATTAGAATTTCTATCAAGTCAAAATTAACATAGTTAAACATTAGTTTGTAAAATAATTTATTAAATACAAATAGCAAAAGTATATTGATACAGAAAGAAATTTTTTTACAAAATATAGCTTTTAATAAATATATAATAAGCATTAAACGAACTAAATTAAATTAAGACTTTTTTCTCTTTCTTAAAGGTGCGATTTCAGAAAGCTGTCTGTAGATTAAATAATTTTACTTGTAATTTGATAACTAAATAATCTCCACCTCACAACATCAGTTGTGAGGTGGAGATTATTTAATTATAAAAATCAAATTATCAAATTATAAAAGGAATCAAGATAAAAAAAAAAAACTATAATTTACAATTTGCAAGTTCTACAACGAGAAATTTTAAAATTCCCATTTTTTTTTTTTTTTTTTTTTTATCAAACTGTTCATACTTATTATTTTATTTTATTTTTGTCTATATGATACAAGTCTTACCTTACATTTGAGAAACATTTCAAATATTAGAAAAATTCCCTCAATATAATATAGAGAAACAAAAGCTTAATTTGCCCTACTCACCAGCAATGTTTCCAATAGCCCACACAGCCTGTTCAGCCACATTTAGATGAGGGGAAGATAAAAGACCCACAAATATAGGGACAGCACCAGCATTTACAACTGTTTGAGTCTGAAGAGTATTTCCTGAAGCAATATTAGTCAAGGCCCAACAAGCTTCAAACTGAAGAGGAGGACTAAAATTAAAGAAGGAAAAAATGTTTTTATTACCTTATCCCAACACAGTTATAATAACAAATTGCAGATTTTAAAATCATACAACATTCTCTGCCTTCTTACACAAAGGGTACATATACATATCAGTTGAATTTCAATTAAAGGGTGGCTACAGAAACTGCAAAAAATTTCCCAACCTACTGCAACTAATTATATTAGTTTCCTGGCTTTCTCTCTACTCAAAATCATTGCATGTGCACAATATATGCAATTACTTTTACAGGTTATTTAATATATTTTTACGAAATGTTATTAAAAAAAATATAATGAACATCCTACAAAAATCTATTAAAACAGTATATTACAGTAAATCCTCAAATTACAAGCTAATCACTCAAAATAAATATAGATCAATTATTTCATTTAAACTACTATTAAAGATTACCTTAACTTTAAAAAAAGAAAAAAAAAAAAAAAAAGGCTTAAAAAAATTAATTTAAAAAGTATCAACTTTTCTTTTTTTAAAGGAACTTGCACAACAAGAAATAGCAAAATGTCATGAAATGGTGAATGAATGTTTTTTTTAAAGGTGACACCATACTATTGAATTTTACTTTTTCCACCTTCTATGTGCACAAATAATGGAAGTCCAATATAAGAGCAGAATTAGTAGTCTAGAAATTAAACACAAATAAATTAAAGTATGCATATGTTAAAGCATACTTGATCAAATAATTTTATCTAAAAAAAACCCACTTAAAAAATATATATATAAACAATATTTTTCAGTAATTAAATATATAAATTAAGTCTATGTAATACCAATCAATGCAGAAGCTAAAGGTTTGTGAAGTCATTCTTTAAACATAATACAAAATAAATAATTAATAAGATAATAATTAAAAAAATATTTAAATCTTTAGGTTTCAAAATAGGCTAAACCAAATAGCACAATTACAAATAATAGCATGAGTATAAGCACAGCACAATTAAAAAGAAGTACCACACATTAATGAAAGATATGTTTAAATACAAGATCATAAATTGGACAGCTCGCCACAAATTTTTTTTTTAAAAAACGCAGATGTAAGGTTGCAATAAAATAAGTAACAATCCAAGGCGTCAAGCATGTTTGACTACAAAATCATTGACATCGCATACTTGGCATGAAATGATCTCGTCAGCAATTTCCTCCCATTTTTTTTTTTTTTTTATATGTTTATGAATTTCCTCCGACCTTCCTCCAATTTTCCAGTTCTATAGACATATATACATACCCTGAATCATATAAGGCCTATCACCCCATCAAATTTGCCATTTATATTATAAAAAATATTTAACCTGATGACAGCAAGGTACAATGCTTAAATACATAGTAACCACTTCAAGAAGCATTCATATCTTCTATTTAATATTTCTGCAAGAAAATACAAAAAATACCATAACCATTTTCCTAGTAGAAAATAACTAACTTATATACAACATGCTATGTCCAGGTTGAACATTCTGAGATTCATTCAAGTTAGAAATAGATTTACAAATAATACAGAACACAAGAAATTTGTTACAAAAGAAATAAGCATTTAGAAAAAAAAAAAAATTCAATTTTCCTACATCTCATTCAATATCTGAAAACACTGAAAGAGAGATTTTTTAAATATATATAAAAGTCGAATGTACTTTTATAAAATAATAATGAAATATCTATAAAAACACTTAGTAGTTTATAAGTTTGATTTAGAACAATAGTACAGCACAAATAAATGAGAGTAAGCTAAGAGTCATAAATTTTTAATTATAAACATGAAGTACATCTAAAAATATAAACTGGAAAATTTATAGCAATTGATATTAAAAATTAAGACAACAAAACTAATTATAAAGAAAGTAACAAATGATTTTAAAACAAAGCAATTTAGAAAATTTCTTCCAAGTTTTACTTGGAAGCCTCCTGGTTTTGTAATTGGAACAATTGATAATGAGAAAGGGAGTTAAGGAATATTAATACTCACTTATCATTTTCACGTAGAAAAGACACAAAAATGGGCACGATCCCAGTAGCAATTAAGGCATCAATAGGTGGGTTCTTTTCTCGAGAAAGTATTTTACGTGCACTTTGGGTAGCCATTAGTTGAACATAAGGATCAGGATTATTAACTCCACCAACAATTTCTTCAAGACTTAGTGCAATATTCTGTTACAGGTAACAAGTAATAAAAATTAGACACAATTTTTTAAAGATAAAAGCAAGTTTATTTAATCTTAAATAAATACAAAATAACTTCATACTAGGAAACTCTTGAACATTAAGAATTTTAAAATATATATATATAAAGACGATGTCAACTTTAGAAAGGTTTCATTAGACAATTGAATTTGTTCCTTGTATTTGGATGTTATTCAAACTATTATAAAAAAGGTTAATTAAAAAAAAAAATTTAAGCCATAATTGTAAAAAAAATAAATAATAACTACTACTAATAATAATACAAGAGAAGTAATAGAGCTCCTTTGCATTATTTTATTTTTATCCTGCATTAAAAATTAGATTGTCAAAGTGTTGGTTTTATTTAATAACATTAAACATATACTTTTGAATATCTTTATATTAAAAAATGTGAAAAATTAATTCTAAACTAAGTATATAACATCAAAAACTCTATTTCTTTATGTAATAAAAGAAAGCAATTTTAAGGTGCTAAGTTTTAGTAAGATCCATGCCTAATCAGGACATCAAAAAGTTTAATAGTCTTAGTACACAAACATAAGAAATTTTAAAACATATGTATGCAACATAAAATTTTACGAAAATGGTATTACATAATTTTAGGCATTAGGGAAAGGTGTTATTGGTATAAACTTCTCCCCCCCCCCCCCTCCTTTAGAAACACATTCAGAGATTTCAGGGTAGCAAGTTATGCCAGAAACTGTTATAACATTGCTGTTTTTCAAAAGCAATGATTAATCTACAATCAAAGAAAATTGTTTTCAAGTCAAAATATTCATATTTATTAAAATGTAATATATATAACAATTGTAAATTACAGCTTTAATAAGGATTTCTAGTTAAAAATTAGAATTCTAGATATGGGCAAAGCAAAACTAATTACTATCAATTATCTGTAGAACATGCATTAAAAAAGAATTTGGAATGACTTTTCAAAAGATATGCCACTAAATACATAGGAATTGGAAACAAAACAATATTTGGCATGAAAACCTTGACTGATTCCATTTGAGGGGGCTTTTTCTGTAACTTGATTATTAATTCATAAAATTTCTTTTAAAAGAGAATACAGAACAATTCTTATTAATTCTACATTAAAAGATTAACAGTGATGCATATTTTACAAAAAAATCACAATCTTTTTTCTAAAAAGAATATTATAGTTCTTAGAATAATATTACATGCTAGTATTTACCTTATTCTGAGGCTGTAACGGACTGAGAGGCCCATCATCACTTATATTGACATTCCTACGTTTTGAAAGACTGTCATCTTTCTTCTGTTTTCTTAATTCTACATTTACTTCAGTACGCCGCCGACGCATCGTCTGAAGGAAAGATAAATGAATAAGCCCATTTTGAAAAGAAAAGAAAAATTTCCGAGCCCATAAAGAATTGATGTTACGCAAAAATTTGTAATCTGTCCATTTATATGGGACATTTAACTACTTTGTATCCAACTTACATCTTGATCTCGACCTTTGTTCTTGAATTTTGTCAATCTGCTACCTTGCGAATACATGGCAGATCTATAACGTAAAAAAAAAAAAAATCAAAATATATTAATGACAAACTAACTTGAAAACAAAACGTGGTTTACTCCAAGTCTTATTATTACAAATGTTTTTAAAAATTATATAATTAAACAATAATTATTATATATTACTGCATTTCGCAATAAAAAAATTTACTATTTCGCCAAAGAATCAAATTATTCACGATAAAAACATATGGATAATAAAAAAATTGAAAAGATACAATCATGGCAGCTGATTTCATGCCATGTAACAATAATACTCATAGTTCAAATTTTCAGATCAAAATTATACAACATTATTTAACTTTCAAGGGCAATTAATAAGTTAGTATACTTTACCTTTTAAATAAAGCACTAAAAAAGCGGTTATATAAAGAAATGCAAGATAATTTCAACAACGATTTACAATAGATTGCCTCCGCACGAGAAAATCAAAAGGGGCTCAAGACAATAACGGATTCGCGATTGGTCGAATTTAAAAGAATACTAAGCAAGTATGTCTTCTTCCATTTAATTTATATGGCTTGTTTATAGGGACCATAGCGAAAGTTCTTTTAAATTTAATGGAATTTGTGATATTTTTTCAGATAGTTCAAATATATTGAAAGTCAAAAATTATTATTATTTAATCTACAAGAAAGTTTTTTATTTATCCGTTCTGCACAAATAGTATAAGAAAAGATGCATTTATAGCCTAATGGGTCAAAGTATCATCACTACAGCATATTCCTTATACAGAAAATAATTTTTTAGAATTAATTATCAACAGATATAGCATGTTTTCAATTAAAGGAAAATTAAATAACTATCTTTTGATACTGTAACTACAAACAACAGTATTATCTTTCGCTGATAGTCCATTATAATGCGTGCTTCTCCTAAACCAGGGGTCGGCAACCTGCGGCTCGCGAGCCGCATGTGGCTCTTTGGATGTGAAACTTCGGCTCTTTAGTTCCATACGCAAATATTATTTATTTTATCAAAAAAAATAAATAAATAAACATTTTAAAATCGTTCTGAATCGATTAACAAGGAATCTGAAGAAATATTTCGTGATTTCAAAAACAAACCAGAAATCTTGGAAAAAATCAAAGATTGGCCACTATCCGCTAAAACAGTACAAGATAGAATAGTTAAAATATCTTCAAATGTAACATATTTGCAGGTGGAAGATATTCAACTTTCTTCTGCCTTATCACTGGCTATAGATGAGTCTTGCGACATAAAAGACACGGTACATGTTGCCCTTTTTGTCAGGTATATGTCTTCCCAAGGTCCAAAAGAAGAACTTCTAGGATTGCTACCGCTCTCGGGACAAACTAGACGGGAAGATATAGCGAATGCCGTGCAAAAATGCCTTGAAGACAATAAGATCGATTTAAATAAAATCGCTTCAATAGCAACTGATGGAGCCAGAAGTATGACAGAAAAAAATAAAGGGGCAACAACGATTCTTCAGAGGAAAATAAACTACGAAATTCTTACGTTTCACTACATAATACACCAAGAAGCGCTTTGTGCCCAAACATTTCCGACCGAAATAGTTGAGGTCATGAATTTGGTAATCAAGATTGTTAACAGCATCTTGTCAAAAGCACTCTACCATCGTCAGTTTAAATAATTCTTAAACGAAATGGAGACTCGGTATTCCGGCCTCCTTCTTCCAAAGGTAAGGTGTTGAAACGTTTTGCTTTGTGCTTGAATGAAATCAATACATTCCTAAATAAAAAAGGCATTAATAATCCCGAGTTAGAGAACGGCAAATGGTTGTTTTATGGTGGATATCACAGCGAAATTAAATTAGCTGAATCTAAAACTGCAAGGAAAGGGAAACCCAGACTATGTTTTGGTAGAAGAATTGGTTTGTTTTGAAGAAAAATTAATTCTTTTTGCAGAAGATATTCAGAGCGGTATATTACTTCATTTTCAATTTCTAAAGCAATATCGTGATAAAACTAGTGCAACTGTTGACCCGAGGTACTTCAGCACAGTTATAAAAAAAAAATTAAAGATGAATTTGCTGATAGATTTGAGCAATTCAAAACCAACAAAACCACTCTAGCATTCAGAGTAAATCCTCTCAACACAAATAGTAACGAAATCCACATTGAGCCATTTGGAATTGATACTGGATCTCTTGAAATGCAATTGATCGATTTAAAAAGTAAAGCTTTGTGGAGTGGAAAATTTGCAGAGTTGAAAAGCAAGTTGGAAGAGTTGGAGGTCCAGAAATGTATGTACGTAACGCAACAAAAGTGGACAAATTTAAAAGAAATGCCGCCAGTTGAGGCAGTTATATTCGACGCATGGAACAGTCTTCCAGATTGCTACAGTGAGGTGAAGAAGTTGGCATTTGGAGTACTGACTATCTTCGGATCAACATATTCGTGCGAGCAAGCGTTCTCTCGCATGAATATAATTAAAAGTAAAGTAAGAAGCCAACTAACAAATGAAAATTTAGAGGCGTGTTTGAAACTTAAAGCAACAAGTTATGAGCCAAATTTATCCGAACTTTCTAAAACCATGCAAAGCCAATTCTCCCATTGAATTTGTTTGCTCAAATGTATGTTATTGTTTTTTTTTCATTTTAAAATACAAATTACATTGTTTAGTAAAGTTTAAATTTTCTACTTGAATAACTATGCAAAGCCATCGCTCCCATTGAATTTGTTTGTTCAATTGTTTGTTATTGAAATACAAGTTAGTGTTGTAAGTAAACGTTTAATTGTTTTAATTTTTTACTTAAATAATAAGTAATCATCTAATAATGAATAAATAGATATGTTTTCTTATGAATAAATAGATTAGTTTTTTTTTATCAAAAAACTTTATTTGTGCGAGTACTAACAGGTGGGCTAGTATTATTAAATCTGCGCCACTAGTATTAAATCCACATGATTTTTAGTTAGTCCTAACCTTCAAAAGACACGTGTATAAATTTGACAGCTGTTGCACTATTAGTATGTGAGTTATAGCATTTTTAGAGAAGCAATTTTAGTTAGTTTGAAAAAATGGATAAAAAGGAATTTCACGTGTTAATAAAGCATTGTTTTTTGGCGAAAAAAAATACTATTGAACCCAAGGCTTGGCTTGATAAACATTATTCGGACTATGCACCAGAAAAATCAACCATAGAGATGTGGTTTGCTAAATTTAAACTAGGCGAAATGAGCACCGACGATGATGCACGCAGTGGACGCCCCAAAGAGGCTGTTACCGACGAAAACATCAAAAAAGTCCACAAAACAATTTCTGATAACCGTAAAGTGAAATTGATTGAAATAGCTGAGACCCTAAAGATATCAAAGGAACGTGTTGGACCTATCGTGAATGAATATTTGGATATGCAAAAGCTCTGTTCTAAGTGGGTGGAGCGCTCTCACAATCGACCAAAAACAACAACCAATTGAGGATTCTAAGCAGTGTTTGGAGCTGTTCAATCGTAATAAACCCGAATTTTTGCGTCGATATGTGACAATGGATGAAACATGGTTCCATGATTTCACACCGGAGTCCTATCGACAGTCAGCCGAGTAGACTGCATGTGATGAACACTAGAAATGCTATAACTTCATTAAAAATGCTATAACTCACATACTAATAGCGCAACAGCTATCAAATTTATACACGTGTCTTTTGAAGGTTAGGGCTAACTAAAAGTCATGGATTTAATACTAGTAGCGCCATCTATGTGTCAGCCTAGGAACTTTTCAGCCCACCTGTTATTTATTGTTGGCAAGAAAAAATTTTGCGGCTCTTTAAAACTTTGAAATTTTGTAAATTTCCATTTTTGGCTCTTCCGACTCAAAAGGTTGCCGACCCATGTCCTAAACCATTCTTTTGTAAATCGTTAAAAAGAACTACAGAAATCTCCGTCAGAAACTATTCGGAAAACTTGATAACATTTTCTTTCTTCCGTAGAAATATTCGAGAAATTCAATGCGCACTCGACATTACCTAAACTGTAAAGTTGAAATAATCAAGGATGGAAACAATATTTTCAGTCATACTAAAGATGCCTACTTGAAAGGTAATCCTATAATTGATAATCATTCTCTACTAAGGAAGAGTGCTTCTGTAGAAAACTAAATCGAAATTCTTCAAAATTGATACCATCCTACTACAATGGGAGACAACTGTGCAATTGAAGACAGAATCACAAAACAAAACGATCGACAAAACTCCTCTACCTTCCGATTCTATTGAATTTGAACAAGAGCTGTGTCATTACGTTCAAGGAAAAGATAGGAAAAAATTATAGCTTCAGAAATGTCAGTGCAAGAAAAGGCAGCTCTGTATTGACAGTATCATGGCTCTTACGAAACATCTTATTCAACAGGCTATAAAGCCTACAACTGATCCGAACTAAGGTTCTCCACTCATAGATTCGAATAAGGTTCTTCACTCGCATTAATAATGGTAAAAGATAATTTATCATATTCTATTTAATCCATCTCCGATATGGTTGATTAAATAAACTAATTAAACGAAAATTTCGTGATTAAAATTTTTTTGCCATGTTTCATGCTTATTTGTTGGAAAACTTCAACATTCTTATCTATCACCCTTAGTTTTCAATTAGTTCTTTAAAAAATACTTAAATCAACTGTTACTTCATAGAAAGAGAAAGTGCTTCTAAAATAAGCATTAATCAATTAAAAATTTTTTTTTCAGCATGAACTCATGTACAAAAAAAGATCGACCTTATAAGATTCCAGTCAGTTGGTTTTCTTTTTGACAAAATATAGAATCCATTAAAAAATTAATTAGAAAATATTTCCTATTTAAAATTATTAGATCGGCCAAATTAAAAACCAATGTTCTTATTTTATGAGCTAAATTATAAATAAATATATACATTAATAAGGTCTTTGAATTCGAATTTCCACGGTCTCTTATTATCCCGCAATGTCTTCGTTGCTAGGGTATCCATTGTAGCAGTGAAGCCTATAACCACCTAAAATATGGTGTCAAATGTGCTGTTAAAAGCTCCGCCCAAAAATGCAATACCTATCTGGAAGCAACACTGAAATGTGTGAGACAGCAAGCGGTAAAAAAAAAATTGCTATATAATAAGAATAATAATTTTTTAAAAAAACCAAGATATACTATACAACAAACCAGAATTTAACCAAGCTTACAACTTATTGCTCGATATCATCATCAAAGTATCTGTCTCGAAATTTCTTTAAAATTTCTCAGATAATTTCCACCGTTCAATTCCAAACGACCACATTTTAATTGAGTAGTAGTTGCTTTCATTAATTAGCCTTGAGTTAATGAAAACAATTTTAATTCTACTGTTAAAAGAGAGAGTTAATGGCCCCCTCCTTCTAAAATATTTTAGATCTGTTCTTCCTACCATCAAACGGGAGATTTTGTAACAAGGCCTGCATAATCCTAAAGCACTGCATTGCATTATTCAACAGATAGTTTCAAAATTTCTTCCTTTTCATTATCTGAAAAGTTCGCGTGCTTCTCGCAGTTCCTTTTTTTTTTTTTTTTTTTTTTTTTGTTTATTATTTAATTTAATTTACTTACCGTACATTTCTGTGTATAAGCTGGGAATATTTAGAAGATTTTTTTAAACTAAATGACGGGGATTGACTTATAAACGCATCCGCTGGTCATGTAAATAATTTATGTACTTTTTCATCAGCCGTTCGCAAAAGATCCTTCTCCAGATATTTCTAAATATCTTACGTTTTTTTCTTTAGTTTATATTTCTTAAGTTTATGAAAAAAAAAATTTTTTTTAATAAAATGATAATTTGTTTTATGAAAACAAGTTGTTTTCGAAATTGCTTATAGTCCTTGTGAGTTTCGTTGTTTTCCTTTACGAAAAATTGCTGATCAGCTAAAGTGTTGTCAGAATTTTCAGCAAATACGTTTACTTGTTTGTTTAAAACTCAACATATATAGATAAATAAAAACTTATTTTATAATAAAAGAATACATAAATAAAAGAATTTTTCTTCCCATTTATCTTTTAAACAAAAATAAAATGGCGCAGAAAATAAGACTAGCATACATACCGCAGATCATATACAAGACAACGACAAAATGGAAAAAATATGCAATTTTCAGATGTTCCCAGATTTACCACTATCGTCATGGGCGTCTGGCAGTGATTTGAATGGAAAATATTCCACCCGTTTTCCCTGCTTGGCATCATTTTCTCCCTCATGACGATATGTTTCAACTGTACAGGAATTCATTTCGACTTATATACGGGTTTGGAAATTTGGGTAAACTTTTTGGAAATAAAACATACTGTCAACTTATACAAGGATATGCTATCCCTTCATTGCGATAAGTTTGGTTGGAATTTCTTATCGCTTAATTTATGTCACGTTGACTTCTATGTGGTGGCGTCTGGTGGATGGAAACACATTCACTCTAATGATGCCTTACAGTATTTTATTTACAGTTAACGCGTACAATATTTTAATACACACTCTTCTACAAATCATTGATTCACTGAAGAATTTTTCTTCCCACATTAGCATCACCGTAATCGCATTTGCAATACTCTTTCCCAATGAGTTCCAATGGCTCCAACAGTCCTCTCTTGTCCGCACAACAGTAACGATTGCATTTATCATATTCTCAGTGCGACCTCTCACGACAATCAAATTATAGATAAACTAGCTCACATTCGGCTTTTTCTAACAGCCATTCGTCTTCGAAATGTCTACTAAAGTTATAAAATAAAAAAATTAGAATTTGGAAATTTAAAGAAATTATGCACATGATTGCCAAACTACATAATCAGCAGTGACTAAATATATAAACTAATTCGATTTATTTATATATATATATCTTTAATATCATCATCATTGTTGAATAAAGATGTCGAGTGCCTGAACGCGAAGCGTTCATCTACTCAATGGTATGTGAAGGCAGTAGGAAAGAAAAGTCATGATAAATAGACAATAGTAATCGTATGATTTGAGAGAAAAAAAGAAGAAAGTAAGCAAAATGTAAATCATCGGTGATGGAAACGTAACAAGAGATTTATGATCAGTAAATATGCGTTGAAGTAAAATAACTAAAAAGCGATAAGTGAGCAGGAAATCATGGTGGTTTGAGGCTTCGATTCCATTTAGACGTAGAGAAAGGATACTTGTATTTTCCATTCAATTGCGTAAATATAGTTTGTGCCTTGATGAGAGGGTTTTCGTGAGTGGCAATGGTATTGAAGAAATTTCTAGAAAGTTTAGTAATATAGTTGTCAATAGAATCAATTTTTAAATCTTGATGAATTGTAGAGTTGCGGACAAACCAGGGTGCACCAGTGATGATACGAAGAAGTTTGTTTTGAATAATTTGTACAGATTTCTTGTTAGATTGTGCAGTTAGACCCCAGATTGGGGCAGCATAGGTAAGGATAGGCCTAAGAACTTATTTATAGAGAAGAAGTTTGTTTGACAAAGTTAATTTAGAAAATTTATTAATGAGTGGTAGAGTGAGATAAAATTTTTTCCAACATTTTTCTTTGATTTTTTGAATATGAGCTCGAAACGTAAGTTTATTGTCTATAATTAAGCCGAGATATTTAATATTAGTTGCCCATTCAATTTGTTGATCAAAAAGGGAGAGATTAATATATGGTTGTCTGGCATGTCCTTTTCGGAAAATGATAGCTTGAGATTTAGAGACATTAATTGCGATGCGCCAAATAGTTAGCCAATCCTCTAGGATATTCAGAAAATTTTGAAGAGTATTGATGACATAAAGAATAGAAGCACCTTGGGCAAGAGCAGCAGAATCGTCAGCAAATAGGCTAGTGGAAATGATAGTGCACTGAGGAAAGTCGTAGGTAAAGATATTGTAGAGAATAGGACTTAGCACGCTTCCTTGAGGTGTACCAGCACAAATACGACCGATTTTGGAGAATTCATTATGAAGTCTAACTTGAAAGGTTCTATTTTTAAGATAATTTGTAATGATAAGTGTGATCCAAGTTGGAAATTGAAGTTTGATCATTTTGTAGATCAGTCCATTGTGCCACAATCGATCGAAAGCTTTTTTCACATCTAGAAAGACACCTCCTGTAAAAAATTTATAGTTATATCCTTCAGTAATGATATTGGTGACACGTAGAAGTTGATGACAAGTTGAGTGATGTTGACGGAATCCAAATTGTGCTGCTGGAATTATGGAATTTTTATCGCAAAAAGAAGTAATATGTTTCACTAAGAGTTTTTCGTAAAGTTTTCCTACACAGCTAAGGAGACTGATGGGCCGATAATTTTAAGGAAATTTCCTATGTTGGCCAGGTTTAGGGAACATGATGATATTTGCTTTTTTCCAGATAGGAGGGAAGTAGTGATATTTAGTACAATTGTTGTCAATTTTTGCAAGATGAGTAATGGCATTAAGGGGGAGACACATTAAGACTTTATTTGGAATGTTGTCAGGTCCAGAAGATTTCCGAATGTTGAGATACTTGATTAAGTTAATTATGTCAGATGGAGAAAAAAAAATATTGTTATGATAATTTTGATGATCAGCTAGAAAGGAAGTTACTGTATCTTCAACATGCTCAATTTGTGAGTAATCGCAAGGTTCAGTGTTTTCTTGAAAGGAGAGTTCAAGGTTTTCAGCAAAAGAGTTCGCTTTATCAAAAGATGAGAATATAAGACCTGAGTATCCAACCAGTAGAGGAATTTTGGGATATTTTTTGGTAAAATGTTTGTTAATTTTGAAGAGAGAATTATCTTCTGGATTTAGGCCTAATAAAAATTCATTCCATCTGTCATTTTTTAATTTGTGAATCATTTGCTTTATTTCTTTTTGAAGCTTGTTGACGAATTGCTTGAACGGAGGAAACCTGGTATCTTGCCATAATTTTCGAATTCTGTGTTTTTCCGCAATTTTAGAGGTGATTTCAGTAGGAAGTTTTTGGTGTGGTGTACTGAATTCTTTAGATTTGCTAGCAAGGTTGATAGCAGAAGTAACAGCATAGTTGAATTTATCAATTATTTTGTCAATATCTTGAATATTGGAGATGACTGGATTACCAGGAAGGCTTTGAGTGAGAATTTTAGTAAAAATATTCCAATTGGTAGTTGTGATTATGCTATTAAGGAAGGGAATTTTGTAATTCATTAATTTTTCCTTTCAGACTATTGGAGTTCCAAGTCACGCATAAGATAGAATTATTGGTCGATCTATTGAATGTTATTGACTGGTTGATTTTGTATAATATCAATACACAAATAAATCAATTAAATTCAATGTAAACAAATTACAGTTAAAATTAAATCAAATCAATAAGTTTATTTTATTAGTTCCATCATAACTTTGTTCACGACATTTATTCAGAGAAATATTTCTGTCAGTTATGGATTTTATAATCTGTTTGGAGAAAGTAATGCAATTCGATCTTCAACTTCATGAAATCCTAAAATTAACTCTTTAATTAAGCGCCTTAGGAATTCTATTTTCATCTTTCTGGATCACACAGCAACGAAGAGTTCACACATTTGGTCAATTTTTCATATGAGTAATATAAAAAATAATAGAATAAAATGGCGCGATTGTTATTTCTTTTACCACTTCTTCAACCATTACAACGAAAAGCTCATTTTGTATTTTTGAACTTAAGCATTTTTCCCTTTGATTTACTTAACAATTCTTGTAAAATAGGATCGTATTTCGCTAATAACTCAACAATACACAAAAAATTACAGCTTGGATTTGAATTGTTGTTCCATGTATATTCTCTATGGCCACGAAAAGCTAAATTGCAGGTTGAAAGAGTCAGAGTAATTGTGAGTTCTTCGCGGCAAAAAGAGTTTATTTTTTTATTTTTTTTATTCTAGACTCTAGTGCTTTATCAAGGGTTCCATGCAACAGCTATTATTCTAAAAACAAGATATGAATCTAAGTGATTTTTTGATGTTTCGTGTGTTTCTGTGACCTCTACAATATGCTTCCAATCATCATATTCTTCTATTAGAATAATCTGCATATTTTAATTGCTTTATTTGCTAATAAGCACAATATGCTTTCTGAAGCAATAGAGAATAACAAAGCCATGTACTTTCCAATTTTAGAGCCAGATTTAGAAACAATCTAATAATATTTTTCCATGAAGGATCTATTGCTAGTGGCTTTTAAAGAAAAGTCTTTAGATTTTCAGTGTCTCTCTTCAATCAATACTGTTTCAATTGATCATTAGGAATTTTAAATTGACCCTTATCAGTAATGTAGGACGAAGATTTAATTTTTTTTCCCACTCAATTTTAGTTCCTACACTTTAGTGTATTTTTTTGTTATGTATATCGCTAGCAAAGAGCTTTGGTGGCTCTCGGCACTGCATCAGTGTTGTCGGGGACTGCAATACTATAATTTTCGGTTCGGATAATTCCCTCATTTCCGCCGCACTGTTCCTTTATTTCTTATTCATTCTTAAAGTATTAACTTATTTTAGGTAACTGCTTATTTTTTCTTCAAAATTCATCTTTATTTTTCGTTTTTCTTTCCCACTAAGTTTTCTATTACTACAGATGTAATTATCTAATTTCCACTATCAACTAATTAAGTTTACGACTGATCACGGATCCGATCAAACAAATAGTGACTCGTGGAGAATCTGCGAAACAAGGGACTTCCCCTCTTTCTGGAAGTCTCTGACTTGCCAAATGGGAATACCCACTTTTAATTTTGTAAGTATCTATTCAAGAATCAGGGGAATTCCCTAACATAAGAATTTAAAAATGCTCTAGTGGCACATGGGCAGCAGCGATAATTCTCTGAGTACCTAGTCATAAACCAGAAACAGGGGAAGTCATTAGCATCGGAAATATTCGTGTGTTATTATTTCTACCTGAAGCGATACATTTTTCGTATAAAGGAATGCGTTCAAAACCTTGATACACATTTTTTTAAATTATCTCTTTAGTGACTTAAATTTACTAAATACAGAGTTAATAAATTTGTCTTTATTTTGTAATAATAAAATGTTAGGCCTTTCCTGTACTCATGCTAGGGGCGATGGCCGTGGCAATTTGCCCGTCTTGCAACCCTATTGTTACGCCGCTGATTATAAATAAATCAAGTAAATTCAATGTAAAAAACAGGAGCTAAAGTTAAATCTAATAATGTTAAATCTACGGAAAATAATAATTAGTTAATTATTATTTTCCGTAGATAATTGTCTTAGTACAGGCACGCTTTTGGATTACATCTTAGTTCAGAGTCTCTAAGTTCGTTGTCTGAAAAATCACTAAGATCATCTGATGAGTCCTCTCTATTAGAATCAGTTTGGGTCGACCATGCCGTTAACTGGCTTACAAGTGCAGTAGTAGTGTAAGAATGTCCTTTGCTCTTCTCCCTTAGTTGAGTAACCCTGTAGTTATCGCCTACTACGATATCAGTTATGATTAAAGTACCTTGATATTTTGGTTGTGTCTTTGTTGGTTTTCCTGTCGGTATCGAATTTGTTTTCATAACCACAACTTGTAATGACTTATAAATGTTGGTTTACACTTCTTCTTGTCATAAGCGTCATTCATCTTTTTATGTATATATTCTATTCCCTCGCGAGTCGAAGTTTGAATCTCCGCAGTGTCAGTCCATCCTCGGTTATTTTGTTTAAGGCATTCTTTAGATTTCTTTCCTTTCTCAAGTCCCAGTCTTTTGTGTTTATGATCTTCCATGGGCGCTGCTATGGCTGGGATAATGGTGCTATTAGCTTCCTCAGCCATTCTATTAACTTGTGGAAGCTTTGAGAAGCTTAGAGTATGAGCTATATCATTTTCTCAATAAAACTTCTCTAAATGTTGAGAGATTAACTGGAGCCCCGATCCCTAATGAATCGATCTGGTAAATCAAAGTCATTGATGAGGTTTTTCAAAACTTTCTGAATGTAGTTGTAAAGCCTTCGACAGGGTTAAGAAAACAAACTTTGCAAATTATACAGCAATTTTTATATTAAAGAGAAAATCTTGCCTTGGCTTGCTGAGTTTTTTAGGGCCAGATACATTAGAGTGAAATTTAGAGACAGCGTTTCTGGAAGTTTCAGACTGAGTTCTTTTTTTTTTATTGCTGGAATTGAGATCGGGACTGATACCAATCACAGTATGGGATTGTATGCTGATGATATAATCATCTGGAGCAGCAATCCAAGTTTAACTACTGTCCAGGGAGATGTTAATTCTTCAATCTTTGACTATGAGAAATTTGTTACACAGCATAAGATCATTTTTAATCCCTCAAAGTCTGTTTCCAGTATTCTAATCACTAATACCAGTTGGAACCTATAGCCTGACTTCATTCTACTGGGAAGGAGACTGAATAGTGAAAAACATGCATCCCAATTATTTGCGGTTTATTCCAGACCAGAAGATTATTAGCCATACTCACACAGACAATTTCTTTTAAGAGAAAAACAGATACTCAAAATTTAAAAACATATTTCTGGTAGAGACTGGGGTGTTGATGCTCTGATCCTGAGATCGGGATGATGTTCAACATGTCTCTCTGGCCTGCTACACGGAAGTTGCTGCATTGTTTTGTGGTTGGGTCTTATTTAAGATTGAACTATGCTTCTACAATAACAATGAAACACAGCACCCATACTTTCTTAGACAACTTGTTTTGGAAATTATACATGAAATTCCTGACAAAGCCTTACAGATTTATTCTGATGGCAGTAGAGGTAATGGTGTTATTTCGTGTAGCGGAGTTTTCATCAAGAAAGGAGTAGCATTAATATCTGTAAGAGAGACCCTAACTACTTCTCAGTTTTTCGGGCATATATTGGGAGAGCGCTTGTTGCATGCTGTTAACCGAAATGCAAGATTCAGAATTCGAGCATTTACCGCTACATCTGCACAGCTCCACGGCACGGGATTCTATATCAAGCAGTCCAAATACTTGCAGCCGAAAAAATAAGTGAAGCTTCGCACAAGTTTCTTAACTAAATTGCTGTCTACTAGCAGTTTCCAGATAATGTTCGCATCGTAGAGGAACACAAAAAGGGCATTCACAGTGCACATGCTGACTATGCTTGCGCCTTTGATTATACGGTTGTTTCTTTCTGTGTCATGACGCTATACTTTGTCTTCTTTATTTCCCGCGGGTATCATTTCAGGTCTCTTTTATTCGGCAATATTTGAAGGAAAAAAAATTGGTCAATGTTTAATATTTTAATGCAGAGTCATAAATCAGTTAGATTCTTCTTCAGCAGCATGCTAGCCTGGATCCAGAATTGCTAACAATGTAATATATTCTATTTCTACAATTTTTGTTACCCAAAACGTATTTCATTTTAAGACTGGGTTTACAAATTAATTGTGGCTATATAATGCATCAAAATGTGCAAGCCTGTTTGGATCAACACAACAGTTACGTACAAACATTTTTATGCGCAATATATGTACAAAAAATCAATAAATAAAAATCATTTTTCTAATCACTTCTTTATTTGACTACTGCAAAATCGAACTCACTATTAAAACACGTATTCTATTAATGTACTGGGACACATCAAATTTTTAATTTGGTTTATTATTATATATATGACGAAGTAAAAGATATATAAGATAATCTTCTTAAAATATATAAGGTTGTTTTGCTCGGCTAATTATAATGAGTCCATGCGGTCCATGCCTTCCAAAAGCAGACTTACTCAAATCGATATCGTCTTGCACGAAAAGTGTTGCTGTACACCTTGAACATTCTTAAAATGTTTCTTTGCTGATTTTTTTTGGAAAAAAAATTAAATATCTTGTCTTAATTTAAGGAAATTTATTTTAATAGAGGAGTTGTATCTTTTGTTAAGAAACAGAAACTACTCTAAAGAATAAGTCGAGTTATTTTATTTTTGTAATGTGCTTATTGATTGAAGTTTATTCTATTGGTGAAATTGTTCTGTAATTGCTATATAATGTAAGGCTGTCAAAAAATCTTACTTCATTTAAACAGAATTATTACAATAATTGTATAAATCACACAGCATTGGATGAATTAAAAAAACTCTCTGGGGTGAAAGATGACTTCATGAGGTGTGTGGTGAAAGAGATAATTGTACAACACGCCTTAAATCTTAAATAAGTATCCTTGACGTTGCACTACGATCCGTAATTGCCAAGCAAAAAAGATATCTGTAGTTTTGTTAGGGGGCGTGGCGCAGCGTCTGAATATTTTACGTTGACCAATTCGTGATTCTTGCAATCCAGTGATTTCACTTTGCAGAAATTTAGCTTGATTTCGTTATACGGCAGTCTATATTTTTCGAAAAGATAAAAATACAATCTTGATATAAGCTTCAGTTCTTTTTCCGTCAAGCTAAGATATGTGTTTATGGTTGCAATTTTTTAGAACACATTATTAATATATTTGGCCCTCTGTTTTCTCTTTTTATGTTACTTTCAAGGAGCTTTGCTGGTGCAGATAATTTGAATATAGGCTGCAGTGAAACTGAGAGTTTGGACGTCATTCTAGGATATACGAGTACTCATCATGCGAATTCTCTCAAACATGTTAACATTTCAGGACCATCAGTGTTGTAGAAATTTCTCTGCTTTAATAATGAACAAAACACAAATTTTATTTGGCAATGAAAATAACAAATTTAAAATTTTGAAAGATCAAACCAACATGATCAAAAAATCACATAAATAAGTAAATAGGAAAGAGTTCTAACAGTAAAGAAGTATCTCATATATTTTCTGAAATAATGCAATCAGATCTGTGAGAAAATGGAATTTGAGGCCGCTGGTAAGGTTGCTTAGTGTTATAAAAAATCCAGACGGTAAATAAAAACGATAATCAATTTTCACATTTACAACATCTTTATTCCTTTCTAGCGCCAGCTACGTTCTCGACAAAAGCAACAACATTCTTCTGTTTTACATTCTACGGGAAAATTCCCCTGTTAACAGTAAAAGTAGAAGCTGTTATTTTTACTCCATTTTCCATCAATAGGTGGCACTACATCACTCCCATACCAGTAACAAAGTTACGTTACTTTGAGAGAAAAAAAATGGTAGAAGAATTAATATATCTATACAAATAATATCGAACAAATACACATTGATACAAACTTAAATTGCACAAAATAATTACAAATACAATTACATACAATAAATCAAGTTAATTTTTAAAATGGACATGGACAAATTATAATTTTGAAGAAAAGTCAATAATGTCATTGAAACAAACAGGAAGTTTTACTTGTCTTCCACAACGTGTTGCTGTGTTTGGTTGTGCAACTTGCTGACTTGGTATACATGTTTGCTCACTCGGCACAGATGTATGATCATTTGATGACGTTGGGTTCTGACGTTCATTAGTTTGTAACACATACGGCGGTTTTAATCTATCCACGGAAATATTAACTTATTTATTTTTAATTTATAGAAGAAAGTTTTTCGGGGATCTTTGCAATACCAAATAGAGTCCTTCACATGGAGGTTCTAAAGGTTTTTTTTAACTCTGTCAACTCGCAGAAACACATGTGAGCATGTGAACAAATCTTTTGGAATGAAAATCTTTTGTTTACATTTGTTTTTGGATTGGAATGGTTTTAAGTCGGCCATCTGTTTTCGAAGCTTGCTTACAAAATTATCATCAGATATTGGCAATCTGGATTCTTCAAAGAATTCGGCTGGTAATTTAATAATTTTGCCATAAGCCATTTCAGCTATTATATACTTACAGTCCTCGTGTAAAGCAGCTCGCAAACCCCTAAGAACCGTAGGTAATGTGCCCGTCCAATGACCGTTGTTATGACATCTAATAGCTGTTTCCAAGGTACGGTGAAGACGTTCAGCTTTTCCATTACTCTGAGGAAGGTAAGAAGACATATGGTTTACTTTAACACCACATAGCGCAGCCAAACTTCGAAATAGTTATGAAATAAATGGAGTGCCTCTGTCAGTAATAACACAAGTAGGTACCCCAAATCGAGTAATCTAAGGCTCACAAAAAGCTCTTGATATACTTTCTGCAGTGATATTTGATAACGGTACCACTTCCATCCAAGAGGTAAACCGATCAATACACTTCAAGCAGTATGTGTATCCATTAGAAGGTGAATAAGGTCCAAATAAATTTATATGAATGACACTAAATCTCTCGTCTGGTGCTTGTAATTTGGAGTATTCTGATTTTGTATGCTTAGTTATTTTTACTTTTCTGACAGTTGATGCAAGTTTGAGTCCACTGTTTAACATCTTTTTTCATATCTATCCAAATGAATCTTTTAGTTATTTCTTTTACAGTATTTCGAATTCCAGGATGAGCTAAACTGTGAATTGTATTAAATGTTGTCCTCCGAAAATTTTTTGGTATGAATGGTCTGATACTGGAAGTAGAGGCATCACAATATAAGAGCTTTCCTGATGGCAATTGGTGCTCTTTAAAATGTAATGATTTGGAATTTAATTTCAATTGTTGCAGCTCATCATAATTAATTTTTGCATCTGCTATGAAGTCATAATCGACAATAGGTGAATCGATGTCCTCAATTCTAGACAGCCTGGCTGCCACCACATTGCTTCGACCATTGATATGGTATAGGTTAGTAGAGAATTGTGAGAGATATTGTAGGTGTCTTAGTTGTCTGGGGGGAGGCATTATCATTATTTTGCTCAAAAACAAATGTTAACGGCTTATGATCAGTATAAATAGCGAAGCAAGTAAAATATCGATACCTTCAAGTAAATGCTTAAAATGTTTAATGGATAAATATATACCCAAAAGTTCAGGGTAATAAACGCTGTAATTTTTCTGAGGATTATTAAGTTTTTTAGAAAAAAATTGTAATTTGCTTCCCTCCATTTGGTTCTTTTTGTTGAATAACTGATTCAACAGCCCAATCAGATGCATCTGTGAGAAGTGCCAGAGGATAATCCGAGTTGGGATATGCCTTTACCGCTATTTGAGCGACATCTTGTTTGCATTTTCCAAAACTTTGTCTGGTTTCATTGGTCCATGGTATTTTGCGTTGATCTTTTTTTGTAAATCCTTTCAGAAGTTCATGTAGAGGGGCTTGAGTTTTTGCGGCATTATTTATATAATTACGATAAAAATTTATCATTCCTAAAAAAGAACTTAATTCATGCATAGTTTCTGGCAATGGATATTCTATGATATTTTTAATTTTTTGAGGTAGAGGTTGTGAGCCTTCCGCAGATATTTGATAGCCTAAAAAATCTATTACAGGTACACCCAAAACTGATTTGTTAATATTAATCCATAGAACATATTTATCTAAACGCTGGATAACTATTTTAAGATGTGAACGATGTTATTCCTCGCAAGAAGAGGCGATCAACACATCATCTAAGTATGAAAACACAAACTCTAGGCAATAAAGAACTTCATTTATAAAGCTTTGAAAGGTTGCAGTGGCATTTTTGAGACCAAAACGCATCACATTGAATTGTCCAAATAAGTCCAAAAGGTATGATGATGGCAGGTTTTACCTTATCTTCATCTGCTACGGGAATGTGATAATATGCTTTAGTAATGTCAATTTTAGAAAATATAATTTTATTAGTTAAAATATGTTGAAAATCCTGGATTCGAGGTATGTTATATCAATCAGGTATAGTTAAATCATTCAATCTTCTAGAATCGCTACACGGACGAAAAGAACACATTAAACACACACGAAAAAACACATTAAAACACTAGAATTATAGATAATGGCAGAAAAATGAAAACGGTTTTGGTCCTTGGTACTTACTGGAGTAAACAATAAGGCTATGGCTGGAAAGTTTGGAGACCCCTGGTCTAGAATATATTTAAATTCTCTTTTAGTTATTTCCAACCGTTTTGGATCTAATTATCTTGCTTTACAATTAATGCGTCGTGCTTTAGTTATAATATGATGTTTAACATTTGAAATAAGAAAATTTGGTTTTGTTATATTGATCCAATATAACAAAACCAAAAATAGAAAATAAATCAGAATATTTACATAAGCTGCTCATTGTATTTACACTTTCATTAATAGACATGGATGCAATGTTAATATAAACTGCAAGGTTAGTTACACCATCAATTAATCTTTTATGCTTTATATCAATTAATAAATTGAACTTATTTAAAAAATCTGCACCTAATATAGGTTTACTAATTTTGGCCACAGTAAAAGGGAATTGAAATTTTCGGAGCAAACCCAGATCAGGTTTTAAAATTTCTGTACCAAAAGTATTGATTGCGGTAGTATTTGCAGCATACAATTTATAGTCACTAATAAATTTGTGTTTAGAAGTATAAGGAATAAGACTTACGTCCGCTCCACTGTCAACCAGAAAGCGTAAACCCGTTTTTTTGTCGTTGACAAATAGATGGAATCCACGGTAATGTTTTGTATTTTTAGCAGCAGAGTCTGCCGCTAATTCTGTTGCTGATTCTATTTTTCCGATGGATTGTTTTTCCATGCACATGGAGGTTTATATTTATCAGGAAAACATTTTTCTGGAAAACGAAAATGGTAATAATAGTATTTGCCAGAAGCATTATAATAGCGATTGCGAGAGACTTACATCGATCATAAGAAGAATATCGACCTCTATTTCTTGGTAAGGAACAAGAGTTCCTTGTGACACTCAGGTTTTCAAGTTTATTATCCAAAGATTCAATTTGTTGTCGTAACTCAGTTATGGCATCTAATCCTGATGAAACATTATTGCTTACGCAGTAAAGCTCTTGTTTTGGTTGCATCTCAATATTATGATCTGCCATTAATGCCAATTTCTCAATTCCTTCATCACTAACTAGTAAAATATTTCATGCAGAATCTGGCATTTTTTGTAGAAATAACGTTTTTAGCACCTTACCAGTATCCAGGTTTCTTTTTTTTTTTTTTTTTTTTTGTAAAAGTTGACTGGATTTAAGATCTCCCAAGTCAACTCCTGTAAGCAGTCTCAGAACTGAATGACTTTTCTTTCCTACTGACATCCCATACGATTGAGTAGATGAACGCTTCGCGTTCAGCCACACAACCTCTTTTTCAACTTAGTAGTAGTAGTAGTAGTCTCTGAAGAAGCTTATTTCCGCTTTCTTTAAAAGTATTCAGGAAACGTTCTTTAGCAGCTGTATATTTTGTTCTATTATCTTCAGTTATAATGTCCCACAAACTTTCAACAAATTTCGGTTCTAATTGCGAAACTAAGTAGTTGAATTTTGTATCCTTGGTTGTTATTCCACAAATTGAAAACTGTGCTTCAACTTGAAAGAACCCTATTTCAGGTTTTTCTGCCCAAAAAGAAGATATTTTTACACTTGCCCGCGCTATTTCATCTTTTTTCGCCGATCCATTAGTTTCAATCATTTTGTAAATACACTCATGTCCATAAATTAAGGATAATGAAGTAAATTAATGATAAAGAAAGAGACAGAAGCAAAACAAATTTGACTTATTTGTAAAGTCTATTTATTAAACAAAAGGTAAAGAGCAAAAAAGATGCTATATGTTTGACATAATTAATAAAAATTGCGATTTTTACTCCCTGGAGCAAATTTCAAAAAAGAACCTATTTACAAAAAACAGTATAACTTGGTTAGTATGATGGTTAATATGGAGTATGTCTCCCGGACGATGCAATACAGGCCTTACAACGCCTAGGCATGCTGAGTATCAAATTATCAATCTGATCTTGGGGAATATTACACCACTCATCAAGCAAT
>BPLQ01002181.1:36709-75262 GCA_021605075.1 Caerostris darwini | reverse complement strand
TTACACTCTCGTCATTGTGACGTACTATCCGCGTCATCTGGTGGTTTCCTGTAATTTACATGTTCTTCTTCAAGATGTGTGTGATAATTCTACAGGTGAAATTTTTATTTTAGAGTTCAATTTCTGTGTGATTCTGAATTATCCTTAATTTATGGACATGAGTGTAATTCACGGGTCACCATAGCATGTGGCCGCTTGTAAGATTGCTTAAGGCTCGCTCCCCCTGAGGCGTGAAGCGTTGATGATTCCCGCAGCAAGCTGCGTTCTCGACTAAAACAACAACATTCTTTTGTTTTACATTCTACGAGGGAATTTCCCTGTTAACAGTGAAAGTAGAAGTAGTTATTTTTACTCCATTTTCCATCAATAGGTGGTACAACAAATTCATCCAAAAATTGATCAGACAAATACCAAAGGTTAAACTTAATACAATTAGAATTGAATATGAAAAGAAAAATAGCAAATAAAAGAAATCAGTATTAAATTATGGATTAATTAAAAAGACACACAAACGCAACAATTATATACTTGTGATCTCAGCAAACATAGTTCTACTACTGTCTCTTGGACTAGTAAAGTCCCAGAACAAAAATACATTTATTTTGCAAGGAACTTAATCAATCACTGTTTTTTCTTTGTTTATTGAATAGTTCCGCTTAAATACTGTTTGTTCGAGTAATACTGTACATTTAAAAAATGTGTTAAAAAACGAGAAGTAAATTATTTCATTAATTTATAATGTAATTTAAAAAGTTAATAAAGCTGTTTGTAAAATAGAATTTAATATGAAACATCAATATGTTGGTATTTTTCCCATACATTTATCATGGTAGGATATTTAGTTTTTAAATCCGTTTAAAGTACAAAAGTATTGCAGAAATGAATCGTCCTACATTCTTCCAAAGATTGCTGTTATAAGAAATGATAATGCAATCAAACAATCATTATTATTTTTTGATTAACTCAAATTAAGAAGTTAAGTGCTGAAGAGATTGGGATCTTTTTTAATTTTATTTAATTCTTTATTTACTATAAATATAGATAAAAAAAAAAAAGAAAAACTTCACTTATAATCATTAACAATTATTTTTATTAAATGAATTTCCGCCCGAATGTCTTGATAGTTAATAACAAGGAAAATTTCATATTTGGGTCAAGTTGTCAGCCATTTTAAAAGTACATAAACTGATTTTTAAAAATAAACAAGGAAACTAAATGTATTTATTATTAGTTACAATAAAGAATATATATATATATATTTTTTTTGATGATTTCATGTATTACTCTAAATATTGCATAAATCTTATAACTACAGAATAATTGCTGTTCTTATATTGTAGCGATTCCTTTTTTCAATATTCACTGAAAAACGAAATGTGATTTATCAATTTCAAAGTAGTTTCTGTTTCATTATATTATAAGAGTCTTTAAATGTCATATTTTGTATGCATCTGTAACAATTTCTATAAGACATGTTTTTAAATTTACTATTAGGATCTAGATTTAATTTTTCTACATACTTAAAAAAGTTTTGTTAAATTAAAAATTTGAAACTTTGTTGTTGTAGTTAAAAAGTTACCAAATACTTTGATGTTATTTATAATTTATAGCCAAACATGAGCAACATTCTTTCTTCGTAACAAAAGAAATACAAAATATGCATGATCTTTAACTGTTCTGTGAATTAAAATTTGTTAATGCCTTAGTAATAAGAAATCAATTTTTTTTAAATGCTATCCAATATAATGTTTTATTTTTATTGAAATTAATGCAATCATTCTTCCACAATACATATATGTTTTTTAAAATTGAGAAAATTGCATATGAAGTACTATTTTTCATTCATTCCCATTATTGCTTTTATAATGCAAAATCTCATTTATTATAACATATACGATCCCATCCATAAAATAATAATAATTATTTAATTTTAATATGTATTTTATGACAATGCTTGACATATTATTACTTGCATATGCCAATAATTTGTTTGCAATAGTAATTGAAAAGTAGTTATTTGAGAAATATTGTAAATCTTGATGATGAAAAATCTTGAAATATCTATTCCATCTGATCACAAATTATAGTGCATGACTATGCTGAAAGGAGCATGCCATATTTAATACTGTTAGAAGTTAAATTGCTTTAAGTTAATTTTACAAAAAATAATATGGAAGAACTTTTTTTTTTTGTTTAATTTATTACTAACTTGAAAATTTCTGATAAATCTGATTGGTAAAATATTTGTTTCTAAATGTAAAAATATGAGATGATTCCGATTACTTTCATAATGCAATTATATTTTTTTTATTTGTTTACAAAAAAATCTCAAATCTGAACCCAATATTTTATTATTTTTATGAAGTTTTTACATATAAATATTTTAACATATAAATATAGCCAATGACATTAGAATGTTTATATTATCAGAAATTATTTTTTTTAAACATCAAAACCATATTGTTGATTTGTAATGAAAAATATAGAGAAGTGTACGGAATTTTTGCTTTTTAAGATAAATTTTTTTTTATATTGTATTAAATTGTTCATTTAAAATGAGATCTAGACTGCTTCAAGTAACAAACTGATATGGGTTATTAATTAGATATTAAATAACAAGGCTTTTATGGTGAATCGAAAATAATTTTGAAAAATTAAATGTGTTCGTACCATTTCGTTTTGGGGTCTTGTTAAATATCAGAGAACACATGCATATGATTTTACCTATCGAATATATTAAAAGCATTTACGTATAATTAGATAAATACGATTTTACCAAAACTGCTATAATATTGAAGTTCTAATTTTTATTGATATAGAGTAATTAAATGCTATTGTCTTTTTTTGAAGTTATTTATTTTAGAAATGAATATACATATTTATGAGTTGTATATTTTAAAGTATATTGAATGTGAAATGGTATTTTTATATTATAATATTTTAAAGTCATAATTATGTTCCTGTAAACCGTTTTGATGGCAATTTTTCTGAAATTATCCAACATTATTAATATAATCTTTTCTTGGTAATTAATTTAGTAATATTGACTATCATAGTTGTGTGGTTATGATTTAGGACATTCAAGAGTTTTCTTTTATAATTTAGTTACATATAATTTATTTCCACATACAGGGAGAGATTACTCTTTTCTCCTGTTAACAACTCATTGCTCACACTCTCCCTGTTTATATCTTGTTCAAATTTTCAATCGTTAATAAAATGCATTTTATTCATCCACTCAAGTTCAAATAAATTTTTTTGAACTTGTAGTGGATGACACTAGATGTTAATGCAGTTTTTTCAAATATTAATTCATTAATTAAATTAAATTAATTAATTTTAGTTTTATATGGGAGAAATATTCACATATTCACGCTGCTCATATGCTCATCATTAATTAATTAATAATTAGTTAATAATCTCTTTTTTCTCATAATTAATGATTATTAATTATTTTATTCATTCAATTATTTTTATTTATTTAATAATTAATTATTATTATTTTATTATCAAATATTTTTATTATCCATTTAATATATATTATTCAATTTTTAAAATAATGTAACTACAAATTGGAAATAATATAAAAAATCGTCTGATTTTAATTTATTCATTTAATTATTAATTATTTTTATTTTATTAGCAAATTGTTTTATTATTCATTTGATATATATTGTTCAATTTTTGAAATAATGTAACTACAAATTGGCAATAATATAAAAAATCATCTGATTTTAATTTAGCTTATTTTTCTGGAAATTATTATTCTTAAATTTTTACGTTTAAAATTTGAAACGATCGTGTTTGAGTATTCTTGTTAATGTATTCTATATTTTTTAATTTTAAATGATCAAAAAGTTTTTAATTAAATTTGAATTATAGCCTAATATATTTGTGTTTATTATATTTGCTTTTATTATTTTGCTGTAATTCGAGATTGCTCTTATTTTTGCTCTTGCTTCTTATTTTTTTTCAATTCTTTCTATTAGCTCACACTCTCCCTATATATATCTTGTTCAAATTTTCAATCGTTCATAAAATACTTTTTATTCATCTACTCAAGTTCAAATACATTTTTTTTAACTTGTAGTGGATGACAATGGATGTTAATTCAGTTTTTTCAAATATTAATTCAGTAATTAAATATAATTACATAATTGTAGTTTTTTTTAGATTTAAGTTGCATATATCTACCTATAGATGGCGCCAGATAAACTTAAAAAAATGAATGAAAATTATTTAGAAAAGGCTTTCTGCAATAGTGTGAAAAAAAAGAAGGAATTGACTTTAACAAATTTGTTTTTATATTACTTGTTTTTTAATTTGATAATTAGCTTTTCTAACGAATTATTTTCATGTGTTTTATTACTATTATGTTGCTTAAATTTTATGAATTTTCTTATAAAGGAAATAAAAATAATTTGATTTTTAGAAATAGTAAAAAAGAAAAAAAAAAAATATATATATATATATACATATATATTATGTTTTTTTCCCCTATCATAAATGTTAAATTGAAACAGTAATTTACTTTTAATTTTTTATTTATACTTCTATAATATATAACTTTTAAATTTTATTTAACTTACTGGAAACTCTTGTTTTTTATATGTTACAATTATTACATATATGTGATACTATATAATAATAAACTAACTATAAATAATATTAGTAAAAAAATTTTAAAGTTTCATACATATATATTAAAAGGTCTTTTAGATAAAAAATTGTATAATAAGTGCTTTAAAAAGAAATTTAAATTGTATATATTTTATATTTAAAAATTGTTTCTATAAAAAAATACTGATTTTATTTGAAATTGATTGACTTTAAAAACAACCTATATATTTTTTAAAAAATATTGAAATACAGTTTACATTTTCTAAATTCTAATTGATACTTCAATGAACCATTTTTAACAACAGAATAAAATCTTATCTTTTGTGGGAAGGGGGGGGGGGCGAAATGAAACATGCATTTAAAATAAGTACTCCTGCTTTATAGATTATAATTTTTCATCTTTAATTTAAATTCAAAATTCATTTGTTAAACTTTTTTGATTACAAGCATTATTTTTTAATGTATAATTAAGCAAATTTTTAATGAAATATTATCTTTTTAGGAAAAATTCAAAATCTATCAATGCATAAGAGGAATTCAAATGCTATAGTAAAGGGAAAGTTGTTGTTCAATGAAATTCAAGAAGTCATCTCAACTACAAATAAAGAGAGTCCTTTGCAAGAATTCAAGTGTCCGTATTGTCCTTTCACTGCACAATTTAATAGTCTTCTCAAAAGGCACATCCTAATTCATACAGGAGAAAAACCATTTTCATGTTCTGTATGTCACCGCCGCTTTAGTTTGAAACAAAATTTGAAAAGGCATTTTATTATACATTTGCAAAAAACTAAAAGCATATTATAGAATAATAGTGAGGGAGAAATTTGGTTCTTACATATACCCTTTCAAAAACTGGCAATTATTTTTCATTACCATTAGGTGATTTGTGATTATAATTGGGGGATTGTGAAGCTAATGAATTTAAAGAATTATCAGCCATTGCAAAATAATTTCAAAGAAGAATAAATCAACATGTGACAAAGTTTTAGTTAATATATAAATATTCTACAGTTGTATATAAATAATATAACCTATATGTATTCTAAAACTTTATATAAATATTTAAAACAGCATTAACTGAAATACATTGTGCATTGTTATCTATTTCGATCTTGTGCAAGATTAAAATAGGTAGCAAGAATTTTTATACTACCCATTTCTAATTTTTTCTAATTTTCACCAATTTTTAGCTGTCATTACTAAGATAAAAGCAGATGAGTGAATTACATTTCAGATGAAAGCTTATATAGAAGTACCGGACATTCTTTAGATTAGATTTCCTGATGTGTAGATGTTGATCGAATGGTCTACTTTGAGGTAACCAATGTTACATAAGATATTACAATACTACTATAATATAGTATATTATAGTTACATACTATAATATATAGTTATGGTATATTACACTACATTAGATTTTACTGTTGCATTATTTTGGCTATTTAATGATTCTTTCATATTATCAAATTATATCATTTCTTTTGTTAAAAAAAAATTAAATTTTCCTTTATTATTTTCTGTCGACCTATTAGGAAACACTATGAATCTCTACTCAGTAAACATATTATTGTTGAATAATGCAAATTAAAACAGAGTTTGCTAAATACAAACATCTCACATTGCTAAGATGTGAATTTTATGGTTGTGCAAATTAACATACATTTTTAGTAATTATAATTTATTTTTATTAAAAGTTAAAACACATTTCTGAAATACATCAACATCTCACATAGTCTGGAAAAATGAGTTTTGCTGATCCCCTATTTGCAAACAAATTATTTGAAGATCTAAAAATGTTAATAATAAATATTATTAATTATATATATTAATTATTATGAATTAATATATATATATATATATTATATTATTTATTTATTAATAAAAATTAAATTTTGAAGAACTAAGTGTATGGAAAAATTGATAATTAACTCCAAAAACATTTTTCAGTAAATAACATGCCTAATGTATTCAAATGTCTTAATTAAAAATTAATTTTTTATTCTGCAAAAATTGCAATATTGATGTCTGCATATTTTTCTTCGTAAATTTCTTTGTAAAACAAACCTGCATTGTTTATCATTTGGAGTATAAGGGTATTTACAATATTCGGATCACTTTCCATAATATGTTCTGACAAGTTTTTAATCATTCCAATAATTTTTGATGCTTGTGAGTGTTTGAGATGGTTTTTTGAATTAAAATTTAATTACCAGAAATCAATTGTTAAATAGATTTACAAGTTGAAAACAAATAGATCATAGAAATTAATTCTACATTGAAATTCACAAATGTCCATTGCTTACACATAAATACTTCATGTTTTACACATTTAAACATTGAAAAGAGATCCACCAGAATGCATTTTATATAGAACAGGGAACCTAAGACAAGTTGAACAAGTTGCCCATAACTTAAAATTTTTTAAGATTTAAAGTTGGACTATAGTGAATAATGACTTTTCAAAGACAGTAAGCAAAGCATTGTTGTGTTGATATTTTCTATATTTTTATTTTTTAAAGGAATTAAATAATAAATTCCTTTATAATACATTGGTGGACAAAATTAAGAGATGGAAAGCATTTTCGCACATTTCTCTAAAGATACCGTACAAAACCTGGACAGTTGATTGCCATATAGGGTCACTGTAGCGCTATTGGCCCTGAGATAAGTTTACGTATTCTTGTGGGCGTTGCTAAGCCAGCAGGAGGTATAAAAGCCCTCATCAAGCTGTTCATCTCATTTATTATAATAATCTTAGTTTTTTTTTATCTCTTTTTTTCCTTTAACTTTTAATTATTTACTTTCAAATTTTCCATGGGAAATTTTTAAGAATTTTTTGTAACCTTCTCTTTTATCTCTATTATTACTTTTTTATTTTGTTCGTATGTCATCAACATATCTCTAATTATTGGGCAAAGTATCATTTTCTCCCCTGTTCTCCATCTTCAATGCTTTCCAGAGCAAGACAGGAGTAAATGGCAGCTGCGCTGCCAATGCTTCGGATCACTCAAACTACTACTTCATCTCATTCCGCTCTTCAACACAGTTGCAGATTTTAGTGCATTTTTGTAATAATCTTGTTGTTTCTTGCTGGTTTTTAGGTGAAATGAGTGAACATCATCGTTTAGACGAAGGTATGAGGTGGAGAATTGTGGGTAGACTTGAGGCAGGCCAGTCCCAAGCTCAGGTTGCTAGGGAATTGGATATAACACCAAGCGTCATTTCCAATTTGTGGAGTCAATTTAAAACTAGTGGGACAGTATGCAGATGACCAGGACAAGGTCGCCCGAGGGCTACAACGACCAATGAAGACCGGTATTTGATCCTTTCAGCTAAGCGCCAGAGGACGGCTACAGCCACTCAATTGTCTAGGGGCCTCGCGGCTGCTATAGGAACATCAATTTCGAGTAAGACAGTTTCCAGGAGACTCTATGAAAGAGGGCTGTATGCCAGGAAGCCCGCTATTTGCATCTCACTCCCTCCCTCCCACAAAAGAGCGCGTGCAGAATGGTGCAGACAACATCAAAATTGGACACAGCTTCAATGGGCTAATGTTCTTTTCACCGATGAGTCCAGATTCTGTCTACAACCTGATTCTGGACGGTTATTGATATGGAGGGAACCTGGAACCCGATACCTAGCAACATTATCGAAAGGGACCATTATGCTGGTGGAAGAGTCATGGTTTGGGCAGGGATCATGCAAGATACCCGCACACCACTCCATGTGTTTGCCAATGGTTCCGTGAATGCCCAGAGGTACAGGCAGGAGGTTCTAGAGCCCTATGTGCGTCTTTTCAGGGGCGCTGTTGGCCCTGAGTTCATTTTAATGGACGCCAATGCGCGACCACATAGGGCTCTCATGGTTGATTAGTATATGGAAAGCGAGGATATTCAACGAATGGATTGGCCAGCCAAATCTCCTGACCTGAATCCTATTGAACATGCTTGGGATGCTCTTGGGAGAGCTATTGCGATGCGCCAACCTGCCCCCAGAACCATTCTGGAGTTAAAAATTGCTCTGGTGGAAGAATGGGAGGGTCTTCCACAAGCCCGCCTTAACTCACTTATTAACAGCATGCATACTCGTTGTGCATGCTGTCTGTCTGTCAGGGGTGACCATACACCATACTAGAGGCAACACACACTGTACAAGCCTCACTTTTATTGTCATCTTTTATCCTTAAGTTCAGACTACATTGAATTTATTGGCAATAGGTTATGCCAGTGAATGACACTTTCATTTTTGTTTTGCATACTTTATTATCATGGAATAAGCTATATCCATATCAAATTTCATTTATTTATATTCAGTATTTTTTGAGATATTTGGGAAAATGTCTTCCATCTCTTAATTTTGTCCACCAGTGTATTTAAAGCAAATAACCTACAAGTTTATTTAACCTACAAGTTATTCATTTTCAATTTTATTTAAAACCTTTTATATATACCATTAATTATCATTCTATATAAATATTTTCATAAATATGAATGATTTGTTTCTGTGAAAAGCTTGTGTTTTAATTTTAAATTATGTTTTTTAATCAGTAGAACATGTATTTAAAATACATGCTAGTGTTCAAATTATGCATATAAGTGAAATAAAAGATTCCGAACTTACTCTTGATTTTTACAGTCATATATTTATAAAAAGAATTTATAAATTCTGTACTATCTGTTGTAATTTTTGTAGCTTATAAATTATATGTAAATACTTTTTTTTATAAAGTTTACAAATTCATATGATTTACTTGAAGCACTGTATTAATTAAATATCTGAAATTCATAATGGTTTGATATTCTGTTTTGTAAAAGGGAATTATTAAAAAGAAAAGACTCAGTAAAATTTGTTTTTGTTATTTGCTGATCTGAAGTAAAACAATTAAATTTTACAATTCTCCAGGAAGACTTTATGCTTTCATAATGCTATATAGATATTTTTTTTTTGAAGAAATTCAACTCTGAAGTTGAAAGAATAGAAGTCATAGTCTGATAAATTTTATGCAAGAGTGTACTGTCAGATGGCAAACTATACCGAAGTCTGATTGCTACAAACCTGTGAAGTGGACTGTTATGGAGCTAATCTCACATTAAAATTCATTATTTTGTATTGCATTAGTGATGGTTTTTTCTATAGATGAATGTAAAGTTATTCATTTTTTTGTGTATATGTAAATAATTTGAGTGCTTTTATAATTACTTGTATTAATTGATTTATTGCGTTAAATACTTCTGTTCTTCAAAAAAATATAACTGATGTACTATCAAGTTAACAATTAAAAATATTGTTAGTTGGCAATCTTGATTGTAAGTTAAATAATAAATCTTTCTTGATCTTATTCAAAGAGTACAAAAAAGCTAATTATTGCATTATCATAATCAAAATGAAACAAATTTATCGAAAATCATCTCTCCATCAATGAGCTTTATAAAACATATCTCACAATGTATTGAACTCTTATATATTTTGCATATGTTTACGCATTATCTGTGCATTTATTCCTGTTTGCTTTAGTTGTCTTTGTTATTAATTTGTTAGAGTTATATGAGATTCTGCTTTTGAAAATAAACTTTTTTTTTCCTTCACCTTTTCAAAAACTTTCATGTATAAAAAAATCAATGAAACTTTGCATAACAATAAATACATATTTCATGTATTATCATATAATATAGTAAATATATGTTTTTGACAGAAATGAAGTTCACTATCATTTTATTAAATGTTTTGTTTTATTTTAATTTGCATTGAAATGAGATTGTTATTGCCTTACAGCAGATAATAACGAGTGTATTATCATTATAATTATAATTATTTAAAAAAAAAAAATTAATTTCAGGTTTAAGCGATAATGAATTACATTTTGAACAGCCCAAGTTGCCCAAGACTGTCTGTACAGAATCTGCTTTTGCAGACCTTAACAGCAGACAACCAAGATATTTCAAGTGCCATTTGTGCCATTATTCTGCTAACTATTGCAGTCAGTTGGAAAGGCATTTGCGAATCCACACAGGAGAGCGACCTTACAAGTGCACTGTGTGTGAAAAAAGTTTCACTCAAAAATGCCATTTGAAGACTCATCTATTTACACATGCTTACAGAAACAAATCCTATTCTGATCCATGATATATTGTATAGTAACTTTAAAAAGATTTCAACAATAAAAAGTTTGAAAAACATTAGGTAGTTGTTTAGGAATCTATATATGTATATTTACAATATATTTCTAATAGAGGAGCAACACTTCGCATCAAGTGTAATATATGGAGGGAAAATAAATGAAAGATTATTATGTCACAATTGTAACTGCTTCAAATATTTGTAATTTATTATTATTCCATTACATCCAAAAAATAAACAAAAATACAAATCAAGAGACAAAATTAAGTTTAAAATACATAAAATTGAATATGACTAACAATTCATTTTTGATCTTTGCTTTTCTTTGAATGATTTCTAATGAATCCTTTTTTAATGTTATCTTAGAATTTATTTCATCTTTCACTGTAAATGATTTCTCAACCTTGAAGCTTTATCAAGTTTTTTTCATCTGAAAATTGTGAAATCATTTCGATCTATTCGAAAAATTTGCCTAAAACGTTTTATTGTTATATTTATAAAATAAAAGACAGTAAAAATTTATATTGAAAAGGATGAGTCATTATGTTTGGTGCAATTGACTAAAATGTACCTTTCACACATTTTTTTTCAGAAAGATTTTAATATTTGAAATATGCATTAAATACTTATCTACGTTGTTATGTTTGATTTTCTAAGATTATTTATTCCTACTTCTGTAATATATTTCTCTTTTATGTACACATATACAAAGTAATTTATGTATATATAGATTCGTATTATACATATTTTTACTGGTATCTAAATTTATATACATAGTAAACATTTTTAATTTTAAAAGCAAAACTGAAAAAAGAATAATAGAAAACAAGTTTTATTTATGAATTCGAAAAATTTCTATGTTCTTTTAATTCAAATAATTTTGTTATAAATAACAATAGTACACTATTGTTTGTTGCTGATTAAAATTGCATTCTTATCTTTACAGATAATTATATATATTTATTTTTGTTTCAATTTCTATTTATTTCACACTGTGTAATACAATTTCATTTGTTTAATAAAATTTTGTAGAACTATTTTTCAGTTATAACTTGAACATGTTAATATTATATTTGAATGCAATTTCCTACTTCCACAACTTTTTTAAATGAAAGAACTTGTAGAAAAATTTGCACTTTTTACTTTACTTTTTGATTTTGTTGAAGTTAAATTTTTGAACTGTATGGACAATGCAATAGTTCTGATACATAAGTTAGAAGTGGCTCAGATGGTTCATCTAACTCATAATTCCGACACCAAAGGATTTCCAACCACATGATGGCTAGGAATTTAAAGAGAAGATCTTGCTTATAGGCAATCAATAGGTTAGTTAACAATGTGAAATTGTCACCTAGGATATCTACTGTTGTGGAGATTAACTGATTATAATTTTTTGTATTTCAGTGCCACGTATTCATCATTTGTGACATAATATGTGTTAAGTTTTCATGATGATTAGCTGAAGGATGTAGCAGTTTACAGGGAACACATAAAACACACGTTTCACTTTTATATATATGAATTATTTTACTATTTTTGCTTTATATTTTCATATTTAAGATATTTTTCATGATATACACATATATAGTGCATAATAAATAGTAAGATATATTAATTTAGAGTGTTTCATTTAATAGTAACTTTTCATATTTTCATTTATTTTTCTTAATTGTATTTTGTTTTTTGTAATATGCTTTACTGTATTTTTAATTTTCTTACTCTTCATTTGCAGAAAAGATTATATATCGATTGAAAATCTACTTTACACAGAAGATATTGCTTTCCTTACTTCAAAGCAAAACTTGAGTAATAAAAATGCGTTTCAGACGCCCTTACAGAGATTACACGAGAGATGTCACGATTACAGCAAACTCCAAATTCAAATTCATACCGAAGAAACATATCAAAGGACATTACATAGTTCATGTTGTAAGTTAAAAATCAAATTTAAGCTTTTAAATGATATGCATTAAATAAAATTTTCATCTTTTATATTTTGATGCATCTGTATATAAGTTCATTAAAAAAAAAAAATACTTCATACCTTCACATAATTGAGTTAAAATACAGTATCACACATTTTTTTTTTTCATTTCTCATAACATTCTTACATTTTCAATGTGTTTTTTTACAGATTTATACAGGAAGGCCTTTTATTTAAATATTTTTAATGGAATTTTGAGGTATTTTTTTAAAGACCTTATTGTTTTCTCCAACAAATTTGATATAGATTAAAGAAAATAAAACAATTTTTTTCATTTCATCTTTTTCTCTAAGTAATTTACAGTGAAAATCTTAAAAGTATCATAATAATAAAATAAGGTGATTAATCGTCGAACACCATGTCAAAAAAAAAAATAATAATAATAATAAATAAATAATAATAATTTTGATTAAATCCTAAAATTGTGAGACATGTTTTGATGACAATCTTTTGAAAATATGAAAAAATTTTTGAAAAGCTTTATTTAACTGAAATTATTATAATCTATTTTTTAAGTTTACTTTCAATATAATTATACATCTAACAAAGTCACTAATGTAACTAAAAATGTGATTTCAAATATTTATCATTTTTGTATATTTTATTTTTATTTAGGGTTCATAACATAATGCTAATTCTTATTATTTCATATGCCAATAAAGTTATACACTGAGGATTTTATTTTTATAATTTGGAAGCACATAGAGTTTGTCCATTTTGATTACTAGACTTTTTTTTTATGTAGGTAAATCATGAACATTTTTTTTAAAAAAGAAAAACCACTAGATTTATTGAATATAAGTTTTAAAATCACATAATTTATTACGACTGCAATAAAAGACATGCAGAAAAATTGAAAATTATCTGCAAAACAAAAAAATTATATATTAAAGCATATTAGGTAGTGCAAAAATTTTTAATCCGAAAATCAGGTAAATTTGATTTTTTTAAAAAATAAAATTTAGTAGTCTAGGCATTCTTTTTGGATAGTGTTGTACTCATACAAATACTGCCATAACTGCCCTTGAGCCTAATTCTTATTGATTATATGAATGTTTAGTTTATGCATAATGATTGATTTTTATTGAAAATGTTTAGTGTTGTCATTTGTTTTATCTCCAGTTAAAAAACCAGGAAATCACTATTTTGACTAATATTTTAATTATTTTCTTAATCATATTGTATTGTATAAAATATTGAAGGAATACTTAATTTTAGTATTTTGAAATATCAAAAGCTACAGTTCTGTTGAAATATTTTATAAATTAAATGAACTTTTGTGTCAATGCATAAATATCTGCTATAAATATTAGCTGTGCAATAAAGTAGTCTCTCACTAACTTTATAGAAAATGTGCTATTGTTTGATTTTCCAATACCAGAGGTGTTTTCTTGAAAAATTTCTGAAAAAACCTGGTCACATATTTATATTAAACATGAAAAAAATGTGGTAAATAATAATGTAACTATAAAGTAGTTTTGTCTAAGCACCCATCATTTTACCATTTTCAGTGACCTAGTTGACATAATAGACATCTGAATTATTTTTGCTAGAACTGGATTAAACAGGTGTGACATAGTGAGTTTTGAATTTCAATTAAAAAACTTCTTATTGAAGATAATTCTTTCTTATTAATATAATAGAAATGTAACTACGGGGAAAAAAACCCAAACAAATATGTATTGAAAATTTTGAGATATACTTCTTAAGTAAAACTTTTCACACCAAAATGAATTTTTTGTGGATTGCCATTTATTTGTTAGAATGTTTTTCCAGTAAAACGATTGATATGACACTTCCAATTTATTTAGTTTTCATGAATATATCTGTTCTCGTCAATAGCACTCACAGATGTTCTTGCACTCAAGCACATAGTGGACGGTAATAGTAAACACACTCACACACTACAAATAATCCACAGGTTTAAAACTTAACAAACACTTTATTTAACTTAACAGTCACAGCCACTTACAGCCGTGCTGTTTCACTCTTGCCGAACTGGCACTACACTACACTTAAAATGAATTGTAGAAATCATTTTAAGTAAAAACTTTTTTTTAAGAGGTAGTTTGTATATTTTAAACTTTGTACATTGTATAAAGAATGCTTATCTTAAATTTACTGTACTTGTTAATAAATATTTTATTGGATTATTATGTTTTAATTTTTGTGTGATTTCATTTTAAAAAAAATATTATAAAGTATTTTTTTTTTGCAAATTATATTAATGTGTATTATAAACTATTACTAACTCAGTATTGCTATATATTTAGAAAATATAGTTAACATTATGTCGGATGCTATCTCCAGACATAAAAGGAAATTACATATAATCAATTTTCATGATAAATGACAACATTTTACAATACGCTCAAAGCTAAAATTCTTTTAGAACACCATTATTAGTGATGTTATGGTACTTTCAGAAAAATTGGTTTAATAATTTACTTTTTATTACTTAAAAAAATGAGAGGTTTGAATATAACCTTTCATTACTTAGTTGATTTTGATATTCTGGCTCTGTAGATTTTATAGTTAGACATAATCAGTTCATAACTAACTCTAGAACTGGTCCAGTGAATTTTAGAATAGAATTAACTCGTGCATACATAATCGTACATGATAAATCAGATAAAATTGAAATGGATGTTGCTGTACCTAAAAGTTCCTAAACCTCCACATCTGCATTGATGGCCAATAAATAAGCAAAATGTGTTTGCATTAAAGAAAACTGGTAAAAAATGGGAATTTTTACAAATGATCAATAGGAGAGTGCAGATCTGGTACAAATCTCGATCCAAAGTACATATATCAGGTAGTGATGAAGAATCTTGCAGAAGAAAGGGTGCAGGAAATTAGGAAGTTGGTCAGTTTGGGATTGTAGGTGAAGCACTGCTTTCTGGAGGGAGTAGCTTGCCGTTCATCGGTCTGTGGTTGGCCCTGATGGCCTACTCAGCTTTTCTTTCAAAGAGTTCAGTAAACTCTTGGGTGCTTTTCCAGAGGGATTCTGCATTTTAGAAGCTTGTTGTAGACATTTTGTATTCCCCTCCAGGTCTTGAAAATTTGTGTAAATTCTTTTAGCACAAAAAGCATCTTTTGCATAAAATCAGCTTCCTCCTTTGGAGATTGCTGGGTTGCCATTCTGCTGCTTTCCTTGAAAGCAGCAGCAAACAAAATGTTTTTTTTAATCACTGTTCTTGAGAATTTGATGTTAAATGGAGCTCGATTCCTTGGGATTTTCATGGCAGAAGGTCTTGGGTATTTAGGACATCCTCTCCTGTACACCAAATGTTCTTATTATCAAAAATTACTTCAGCTTTTCACCATTGCTGGGGCACCCTTGTCCTTCAAGTTAAGTTGATTAACTTGAGAAGAGTGCCCATAGCAAGACCAAGCTGTTTGATAAAATCCTGGTAAATACCTTCAGATTTCCCTGTATGCAGAGACGGGCTCACGCAAGATAAAGCTCATCAGATGAAGTTTTTCTGGAAAGTAAGATATTCTTGCTCAGTTTGACATGAGGCCTCCACTCCCGTAACATGGAGTTTCCTGGACAGTTCTTTGCCATCCATGGTTATTGGTTCGTAATGGTGATAGGGTTTATTGTTGTTTAGGTTGGGCGAGTTTTTCCTAAAATCGAGTTTAGCCACAAAGGATCTGTAAGTTGTTTTCTTGGATAGAGTGATAGCACGCTTTAGGCCATCTTGGCGTTACGTAACTCTATACAGTCGTTAATGCTATGAGTGCGTTTTCTCTCCATCTCTCTAGCCAGGGATATATTCCAAATGGTGTGATATCTCTTGACTTGTCCCCTGGGTACTCCTTTAACGAAGCGGTCTGTTGATAAGTCGCAGTTTTTTATTCAACAATAACTTGCCACTCAACATGGAGAAGTCTTTCCAGTGGGCTCTCTTGAAGTTCCAATGAGTAAGCCTTTGGTTTGGAGGCTGTAGAACCTTGCTGCGGATGCAAATGCTTAAAGGACATCCTTGAGTGAAAGGTTTGCTCTGAAAACTAAGTTTGCCTGTACCAGTGCGAGATGCAGAGTGCTTACGGCGAAGGAGAGGAAAGTTGGCTCGGGAGGAATTTGAATGAGGCTAGAGTGAAGGCATTTAGAGCTGTAGACCAGTGGTTGGAGTGCACATTGAAGTCCCCAGCGATGATGCTTGGCTCAGGTCGATTTTTTCGAGGTTTGGGAGAGGCCAACCAGTTTAAAATGGGCCTCAAGTTTGTTCCTTGTTGCGATCGGCAATTTCATTTGAAGGCTTGACATAAGGTGAACACAGTAGCAGATTTTGCATTACCCAGGGTGCACCACGAGGAGACCTGCTACTTTACACTCCCAAACAGAAAATGAAGTTATAATTTTCACTGAAATTGGCCACAACCTTGTATGTATTTCTATTGATAATAACTCATATGATTTGCAGGAATGTAGTTCTAAAAATATTCTATTAACTGATGTAAAACAGAAATAACTCTCATTGTTAAAGGAACATTAAACGATGTGCCAACGGCCGTACCATGCTGAATATACCGGTTCTCGTTAGATCACCGAAGTTAAGCATCATTGGGCGCGGTCAGTACTTGGGTGGGTGACCACCTGGGAACACTGCGTGCCGTTGGCAAATTTGGGACCTGAATGGCCGAGTGTCTAGCGCTCGGTGCCACAGGTTTCGGGTTCGAATCTCGGCGGTGCCATGGATGTTTGTAGTGGTTCGGAATCCACTTTAAGCCGTAGGTCCCGGTCTTCTATGACTGTAAGAGCGTCACGGAGCAAAAGTCAGGCTTCTACCTACGGGTGCTCCATCACAACAGAAGCTGCTTCCTTCCCCTTCAATCATGAGTCCATATGGGCTTGGCCAGCCAAGTGGGATAAGAAACAACAACACATTAAACGAAGTTATATATAAAATGGAATTATTTTTATGATATATCCATTTTCTGTAGTAGATTACATTTTAAATATTTAACAAATGTTATGTAAAATTTAGTCAATATTTTTGGTCTGTGTAAATTTAGAGGCATTATGGTTAATTATTAAAAATAAAATCATTATTTTAAAAATAAGAATTAAAAGCATTATTTTTAAAATTCAAATCACATGATAGAAATAGAAAATGTCTAATACACAAATTTATGTGCAATATTTTTTGTTTAGGTTGGTATATAACATAATACATATATGTATGTGAATGTTTTATTATTATATTTTGTAATTCAATACACATTTAATATTGATGGATATAATTATGTACTATTGCTACCCATGGAAACTGAAACAGCTTGCAAACTAAAACAATCAGCCTTTTTTTAATTAATAGAAAGGAACATTATAAAAAAATTGACACATTAAAAATAATTTATCAATGACAAGTTGTTAAGGTAGCATTATAAGTTTTTGAAATTAAATATGATTAACACTATTAATGTCAAGTAAATTAATGTACAAAAATAATAATTCATGTATGCTTGTGAGTATTGATACATCTGCCCATAAAAAAAAATATGAATTATCAATATCAATCATGTGAAATCAATAAATGAATATCAATCATATAAAAAAACCGGCAAGCCGCAAGTCAGATGGATTCAAAAAGAGAGGAGGAAATGTCATGTAATAATGTATGGACTATAGGTGACATTTTAGTCGAAATAAAAAAAAATTTGAATCATTAAAATTTTAGACTAGACAATATTAAAATAAAATTTGCCACTAACTTTGAAAACTTCCCCTTCAAAGCAGCTTTGAGCTACGGCTATCTGCCAAGCACCCATCAAAAGTTTGTCATTAAACTGGATGATTACCATTTCAGACAATCCATGATTGGTCTTGCTAGTAAAACTCACATCTAAATGATTTCTTTTTATAAGAACCTATAATAGCCACTGAAAAGGGGGGAAAAAAATTCTTTTATATATTCTCTTGCAATTTTTGCCAAATTCATGTAATATATCCAAACATGGCAGTTTAATATGGGTAGACTGCTATTATTTTGTACTTTTAAATTCTAAATTTGAGATACAGGAATTAAATTTAAGATAAAACACAATGAACAATATTAGTGCTCAGCTGGTACAGAATTTTATAAATGCATTGATTAAATGTCAATCTATATGTTTTGTGTTAGGATACCAATATATTAAATGTTTAACAAAATTTTAAATAAATACAATTTTATTTTACAAAATAAATACAATTACACAGGGATGTTATAACATGTTGCTACGCCATACATTATATACTATACTGACGCATATTTTACTTCATCAAAAGCTTTGCGAGCCTTTTTCAATTCTTCATTCATAGTTAACAAATCTTTCACTCTTGCATATTTTCGGGCATCTTTTCTCACAAGGAAGACAATATTTTCGACTTGAACACGTCCCGTGCGCCCAGTGTCCATTGCTTTGTGCGTCTGAAAAAAAAAAACCCTCATTAAATAATGAAAATGCATGCAGTTTATATACAGTGCCCTTTTGCAAAGCTACTACTTTTATGTTTCATTATAAAAGACAGTTTTTACATTTAAAAAAAAAAAAAAAACCTTTTACTGTTTATAGCAATTTGTGAGTGTGGGAATTAAGTTAATATTTATATATTACATGAGATTCATCTGGAAAAAAAATTCTTTATAAATTATGATTGGCAATATCAAACGTTAATTGCAAACGATTGGCAATTAAAGAACTTTTATGCTCTTTTGTATAGCATGATACTTCGACAATCATTAAAATTCATGTGACAACAAGTTACAATGACTATCAAGCCCCACTGATTGTGATTTGTTTTTATATAAAAGGGCACATTCAAAAATTCATTGAGAAACATGTCATTCATGGACCTGATGAACAAAAAAATAGCCTAACAGTAATACACTAGCCCTATTGTCAAGACAATTCATAATTTCTGATAAAAATTGTTTATTCATGCTTTTGCATTACCCTACACACAGTCTGCCATCTGAAAATGTGGCTTACTTCCCAATACTTCCACAGCTGGATTGGCTGACTTCAAGGACATACAGTGTCTTTTGACGTAAACAGTTTAAAAGAAAGCAGGTTCTATGCTTATCAATATTTTTTCCAATTTCTTTTTTATTTATTAATTAGCGAATTATCTAAACAAAGTCAAAAATAAGTTCAACCAAACTATTAAGACACCTGTCTAACAAGTGTAGGAAATAAGCCAAAAAACCAGGGGTGGGGAGTCGGCAAAAAAAAATTATGACTACCAAATAGGATTTCTTATACTGTAATTTCATGAACTATGATGTTATCCAATACACTCACTGTCAAAAGTTAAACACGTGGCGGTAAAATCAACAAGTACTGCTTTGATTTAGACGAAATGTGGCACATAGCAAATGTATGAAGAAATGAGGAACATAGCAAATATGCTTACGCATGAAACAAAACAATATATATATATAAAGGCATAAACAATATTGAATTTTCATAGTTATAAGATGAAGTCATTAACAAAAAGATGTTCAAAGCCAAAATAAACAAGACCAACATTAAAATGGTAGGTAAGCACTCGTCACCGGCATACCAAGTTCACAGCATATGACCATGCTTTCCGTGCGGTGATCAACCATGGCAGAGTCAAATGGCCATTCCTCATATAGAGCAGTTTGCAATCCTGTGAGAGTGGCATAGGGGTGAGAAACGTTTACATAGTATGGCATCCCAAACATTTTTGTTGGGATTAAGGTCGGGCGAGCCACTTTCTACATGTAATCCTCTCACTCGCCAGGTAGTCGTCGACGATCAAAGCTGTATGCTGACGTACATTATCATCCATTAAAATGCAGGATCAACTGTTGCAGCATATATAATGGGGTCAAGGACTTCATCCCCATACCGGACAGTTGCCACAGAAACCCGTCTAAAGATATGCAGGTCTGTGCAATATCCCAATGAAATCCATGATGATTCCACTTTGGGATAAATTCAGGAGTCAATTGCGTTTCCCTTCTTAGACCCTTACACGCATGTCATTTGTTTGCAGGGCAAATTGAGACTTATCCATGAACATAACATTACCCCAATACGTCCAAATCGACACCACTTTAATTGTGTCCCTCTAGATTGAACGGAACACAAACTCAAGGTATCCAAGTACAGAGTCCATTCATGTGTGGCTTTCGGAGCACAGTTGTGGCAGATATCATCTTACCAATAGATGGTGCAACTATATATGTCACATGTACACAGGCCGATTTTGCTTTCCTATAACAGCAATCCATCGATTTTCCGTGCTGCTCATAAACCTTGGACAACAAGCAACAAATATTCGGATAACGGGTTATGGAATTGTTTCCATAATTGTGCAATAAAGAAAAGAGCAACATCTGTGATTGATTGTCCAGCTTCAAAGCGTTTAACAGTAAACCACGCTCATAAAATTCTATTCGTCTTCTGGAAGCTACAGAAGCACACCTGTCTTGACAACAAAACGAACAAAAGTACTCAATACATTTTAATACGGGCATCTTATACAACTGCCTTTGGTATATTTCTCGACATGAAACCGTGATTGGCTGTTACATACCATATTTGCGTACTTATAATTGTAACCTCTCCAATTCAGATTTGATTTTGGAAATGAACATTTTTCTCAGCATGCTAAACTTTTAGCAGTGATGTTATATTTAGAAGAAAATGTGAAATAAATTGAATGATTTTTATTGAACTCGTATGTCTAAAAAAACAATTTTCTTCATTTGTTGCAACTTTAAAGGTGTAGCTTCATACTCACTTAAAAGATATTCCTGTCCTATTAAAGTGCTTATAAAAAAATACACATATCCTTAAAAAAAAATTAACACTAGCAAAGCATTACAGAATACTTAAGACAAGCAAAACAAAATTGTAAATTTTAAGCACAAAGATGCATCATTTGCATCACTATATCTTATTTTTTCTTAAAAATAGAATAGATTTTCTTTCGTGGTTGATCCAAGATTATAAATATCTCAATCTTTCAATATTGACTTTGCTGAAACAGTTATTATCTTTGCTACTGGTTGTATTATAACCGACTTTCAACTCTTTTATAAATAGTTTTAAAGAGAAGTGTATCTTACATTTTTACGAGCAGACTAAATTAGAAATTTTAATACAGAAACAGAAAATAATATATATCTATATATATTGAAATATAAATAAATGGTTTTAGATATATAATTTAAATAATTTTTAGCAAAGAAAGGTGATGAAAACCTTCTGACTCCCAAGTTGAATTTTTTATGCAGAACCATGACTCTTTTCAGTAATTTTATGTACTAGGAACTTTACTAAAGGATTTAGAAGAATGTGTAAAATAAATCCAATGACTCTTAGTGAACTAATATAAATACACTTTTTATAGCAAAATATTATTGACAACTTTAATGGTGCAGTATTTGCACTTACTTCAAAAACATTCTTGTACTCTAAATTTGCTTACAAAAAACACATATACTCTGTAAACTATAACAGTACCAAACTAATAACTAAAGACAAGCAAATGAAAATTGTACATTTTAAACATAAATATGCTATATTTGTAATACATTACATCTTATTTTGTTTTAATAATATAACAGCTTCTATAAGATCTTTCAATGTGGATACAAGATAGCTTTTTATAGATCTCAGTGCTGACAAATGTCTCTCCACACTGACTTGGTTTGTTACTCAAGCAGTCAGTCTTTGTTACATTTACTATTATAGAGGATACAATTGAATTGCCTCCTTAAATTTCATTTTAACATTAATTTCTAGAATGTTAGAAAAGTAAAAACTATTTTATAAAAGAGTAAGGAGTCAACTTTTTACAGAGATTTCAACTTCCTAAAACCTTCAAAAATGCTGAACACTTTACTTGAATTTCTGCATCTGGATTTAAAAAAAACGCAGCAGTAATTGTAAAGAAAACCTCATTGGTGATGTTTAAAAATGATTACTTTTAAAATACTTTTCTAAATTAGTTTGTGCTCAATGCCAGAAACAAAAATACTAACTTATTATGTAATTAAAGAGCTGTTTTTTATCTTTTAGAAATGAATAATAAATATATAATTAGGAAACTTCGCTACCAAAAATTAGTTTATTGCTAGAGGGTACATTATTTTCCAGAATAAACTGGAGGAATAATTGCTGAAATCAACTTTAAGAAGCAATAAAAAACCAATGAAACTAAAGGAAAAATATTGTTGATAATCAATGCAAATGATAATTTTTTTTTTTTTTTTTTAAATTATGAAATAACAAAAGATAATGATTCACATTTCCATTTAAAAATAAAGCTAAATTTAAATAAACACAGGTAATGTGGGTGTAATTAATGCAATACAACAGTTATGCCATTTTCTAAAAGAAAAAAAAAAAAAAAAAGATCAACTTAATTTATAAAAAAATAGATTACTGCTTTCATTTTGTGAGAGAATATCCATAGTGAGTCTTGCCATCGAGTATAAATTTTTGGAACCAAATTGCCAATAAATAGTAATAACTTTGAAATGAAATATGAATAAATAATAACATGAACACATTTTGCCTATGCTTTAAAATGCATTTAAGTACAAATATAAATTTTAATTTGAGAATATAGATCAAAAGTTCCTTGTATTTTATTATTGATATTTTTAGCTTAATTTAGTTATACATTTTTATTCACTCATTTAGCTAACAAATTAAACCAGCTATTATAATTCATTTAAATTTCAGATTTACCTTCTTTTGGTCTGGATGTATTGAAATCCCAAGTAGAAGTTAAACAGTCACACAAAGTTTACAAAGAATGATTATTCCAAAGTTATCACTATTTATTTACCTTAGCGCACACTAATTTTGAGCCAAAACTTGGTGGCGGGGATCACTATGGATATTCCCCCATGAAATTTTACATTTACTTTGTGTAATACTTACAATTTCAGTAATGAATTCAATGACCAAATCTTCTAAAAGATCCACTGATTCTGTATAAGGGTTCTGATCATCGCCAAATCCATACATCATACAGCGCACTAGAAAAATGCAGTTTAATAGATAAATAAAAGTTTATGTATTTCTCTAATAGCTTAAATAAAAATGATTTCTTCTTACAGTTATTTTCATGAGAAAAGCCAGTTTATTCAAATATTTTTTTATTGGTAGTTCAACAAGCAAAATGTACATAAAGATTTCAATTTTTTAACTCAAAATTTTTGATTTAAAGTTGCATTGTCCCATAACTTATTTTTTACAAATAAACTTGTCACAATATGATAAATGTCAGATGACAAACAGCAATTGCTTAAATTTATATATATATATAAATGAAATTAAACTCTTCTTTAACTTAACACCCATCCACAATCATACTGAGAAAAGCAAAATCTATTGAAATGAAATACATCTCAAGTTAGATATTTTCAAATTCATTCATTGATATTTAATTGGACTACTTTGTTTCTGTTCAAACATAATAAAGTAAGCAATTATGACACAATATATTCTCATATCTTCTCTCATTCATAATTGTCAATTAACTGATGACTTGAAAGAGAAATTGATTAAGGAGAAAAGAATAGAAAATCGCAATGATTTAAAAAACATTTGCAGTTATATAGTTAAGCAATAATGAATATAAACAGCAAAGGAAAATTCTACTAAATTCAGTTTTTTTTTTTTTTTTTTTTTTTTTTTTTTTCAAATTTGTTAAATATCTTATATGACATGGAAAAAAAATTCAGAAGACAAGATTAGATTTATACAAAGTTAAACAGAATTGGGGAAGGGGAACATCTGCTTATACCTACATTCTTTTGAAAACAAACGTTTTCTTTTATCACCAGTTTGAGGTTCTTGACTTTCTTGAAGATCATCTTCAAACTAAATTTAAAAAAATAAATAAAATACAATAAATAAATTGAAATATAAAATCTTACACAGGACTTGCAGAATTTCAAATATACATATATAGATTTGAAAAAATGCAAGATAAAAGCACATTCGCATTCATTCATTTTAGTTAAAAACTATACAGCATTACAGGTTAATTATTTGAGCACACTGTTCATGCATCTTTTTTATGAGCATATTAATTTGAAAAATATTTCATTGGAAGTCATATTTTGATTTTAGAGAAATAAAAATCTGGCCAGTTTTTTTGAGTTGATCAAAATTTTCCGTTTTAATTAATGTTTTTACTTATCATTTGTTTTTTCCGTTCACTTATTTTTTTATTTCTAAAAACAAAATGACTTTATGAAAACATTGGAATTTAAAGAAATCGAGTTAATAATTGACTTTTTTCCCCTTATTACTGAAATCATGTGAGTTATAGAGTTTGAGTTAGTTTAAAATTCTACATACAGAAGGGGAGGGGGAAAAAAAAGGCCAAAATAGTGTAGCATTCTCTAATAGGCTACACAGGAATTAAAGTCATGTAATAAACATTTGAAAAAATCCTGCTCACAAGAAAAAATTGTTAATATTTTCATGTTAAGCTTTGCAATGTTATCAAAAATTAACAATTTCAACAAAAGTAATTTTTGTCATCTGTAACATCTCTATTTATTTTACTTTCAATAGAGATGCATCTGCTGTTTAACATACAATGTGCTTCAGATTTCCTATTCAAGATAAATTGATATGCCTCTTTTTTCACGTATATTTCAGTATATAATCATTCTAAGTGAAGCCAACTACTTGGTGATTTTATCTAGCAACACTTGAAATACATAGCCAATGTCAGAACCTAGTCTCAGAATTCTTTGCTAAACAAGATACTTGTACATTAGTACTAAGTTTGTATGCATTTGTGTTTTTTTTTTTGCTTTCTTGCTTCACTCAAAAGTATCTTATGAATTATTGCATTACTGAATTAGGAACTTAACAAGCAACCGATAAATTTTCTTCCATCTGAATGCGCATGTAAAAAAAAAAAAAGAGCATAGATTCTAAAGAGAAACTAATTTTAAGGTAATAAAATACCATTTGTGTTATCCTGTTCAATCCTGTTGTGAGGATTAGTGAGACTCGCACACATTATGTAGATTCATTAGCCCACTCAAATGGAAAGTGGCCTTATCACTGAAAACAAGTCAGGTGCAAAACTCATTCACTTCCATAGTCTCCAGCATGTGGAAACAAAAATTCAATTGACATTTGCTATCACTAGGTCTAAGTGCTTGCAAGTTGCATGGCTTGTAATACAATTTGAACCTCAATACTCAGCAAATGATTAGACTGAAGAAGATCCAATTCTTGACTGGGACTAACAGTCGATTTCCTTGTGCTTCAAAGAAAAGTAACTCTAACTTTTTCAACATTTTTTGCAGGTATAACTGGTTGCTCTACACTTTACTTTCTACAAAGACACCCACTGCTCTCAAACTAGATATCAATTTTGGATACACAGAGCCATAGATGGATTAATTTGGTACCTTTTATGAAATTCATTCTGAACAGTTATTAACACACACTGCACAAATGACAGCATGCAAAAAATGTTCTGCTCAACGAACACCCTTATCATTTATTGCCCCCAGTATAAAACTTCCATATTTTTCCTTAGTATTCCTGCATTACTTATCATTCTGTGTCGTTTATTTTTGAAAATATGGAACTTTGAAATCAGGTGACTAATTTTGAATAACACAATATTATTTTTAACATATCCACTTCTTGAAACCAGCTCATTATCTGGCGCTTTTTATTGTCAAAAGATTTCAGCTTATTATACCAATTTATATTGTAATAAACACTCAACTTTACTTTCATTATTATTAGTCTTAGTATTTTCTGCGTTGTTTCTCTCTTGCGCTTATCACTAATGCAATAGAATTTTCCATTTCAAGGAACAGTAAAATGATGCCAAAATGACATTTCATTCACAGTACAGAGACTTTTTTTGCTTCAAACGTTTTAACATACTAATGCTTTTACAATTAAAACGATAGCTTTTCTTTAGCTTAGGGAAAAGTTACATCGGTTAAATCACCTAAAAAGCTAGATATTCTATCAAACATTGTTTGTATTTCCATTTTCATTTTAGTTCATTTTTTTTGCCAACACAAATAATTGATTTATTTAAATAAAGGATATAATACATACACTATTTTAGAGGCCGAATATTACTGATGGCTGGATAAGGACATTTACAGATACTACCAAATATATGAAATTTCAAGACAAGTCTTATAGATGTATTCAGATTGGCTCCTTCATTAAAAAACGAATTTGTTCTGAAAGTGAATAAATAACATTTCGTTCATTTTGCAATACGAAAACACTTAGTTCCCATAAGGTTAGGAATTTTGTCTGTTGGGTTAAAACATATTATACTAAATTCAAAAGAGATGAATAAATGTTTATAACTTACTTGATCGAAATCTTCAGCAGCAGCAGCCATTTCAGTAATTTATATCATGAACTCAATTCTCAATGTACACAAAATTTCAAAATGACTCTTAACAATTTAAAAAACAAAACACTTCTATTTTATTTCTCTATTGCCAGATTTCAAAAGATATTTTTGAATAAATAATATTACCGATGAGTTTATCTAAAGTTAATAGTGCGAATTATCGTCATATTAAAATTATTGACTAGTTTAACAACGAGTTTTTGTCATAAATGCTGGAAATAATGAAACAAAATTTTTTTGGGGGTGTACTTTGCAAGGGTTATTTTCTAGTTATATTCATGTGAACGGCATAAATCAAAACTAAATTATCTTTTTCATCATCTGAAATGCAATCTAACGTATTTGAATTTGATAAGAATCCCTAAAATTTGTTTATAAAGAATTTTAATTTTTCATGTCTTTCGAATAGACAAAAATAAACGAGATTTTACCCTTATTAGTCAGATTTACTCACGTGAACAAGATTCACTGACGAAACGAAAAGTTGCAAGTTGGCTGTGTTTAGTTGTAGCTAATGACTCTGTGCGAGTCTTCATGTTATATGTTTTGTTTACAGTTTTGGAGTGTGTTTATTATGCAATTTGCAATCTCTATGTATGTATTGGTAGACATTAATATTTTTTAAATTGTTATATATTTTCCGCGAATAAAAATTTAATAATATGAAGTAAGAACGAAAATCATTAACTAATTTAGTGAAGATTTTCTCCCCCCTTAGACGATACGAAATATAATGAATCACTGTGCTATTTTAGACATAGTGTATATTTATATGAAATGAATAAGATTTTTGACTACGAAGTGTTTAATTCTAAAGTAATATGCAATTTACTTTTAGATTTTCAATGCTGTTTTGGGATACTTAATTTCAAGGATAAAAACAATTTACGTTCACGAGGAAATAAACTGTAACCCCCCCAAAATTTTTTAATTCTTTTAGAAAAAAAGAATAAAATTATGGACCAAGATATAAAATCCAGTTTTACTGCAAAAAATTCAAGTGAGATGGTCAATAAAATGAAGACACCGACGGCTAATGACAATAACAGTTCAACAGGTAAGTTTCAAAAAGTTTGTAATCAAATTCAACATTTTCTCCTTATATATATATATAAGGAGAAAAATGACATATACAATATATATATTGTATATTCCATTTTGTGACTTTTCTTACGTTATTTTATTTGTGACCTGTAATATTATTTTGAAATGTTTACTAATAATTTGATAATGCTATTATTTCCTTTAATGTAAAGCTTTTTCCATTCTATTACGGTATTATTAAATTGTCATGCTCAAATGAGATATTTTTAATATGCGAAGTTAATATATATGGAAATATTTTGGATTTAAGTGATATTTAATTCAGATATTTGTCTAAATTTAAAATTTCAATTAGTTGAAAAAATTAAACTATTTTTTTTTATGTCATAATATATTTAATTTCTCTATTTGGAAATCCCATGTGTCTCAATATTAGGATGCCTAAATTTTTATGCTTGTAACCTATTTAGGTCATATACTGTTTAAATCTTGTCCCTTCAATTTTTATCTAAACTTGTTATAAGAATATCAATTACAATTATAAGAAAAACATTTAAATATAAAATTCATTTTAATTTTTAGTTGTTTTGAATATTGATAGATATATTAAATCTGTTGAAACAGTTATCTTATTTTTCTTAGTCATTATTTAGATCTATTGCTTGTATTCAAAATATGACTTTTTTATAATTAAGTAATTGGATAGTGAGCTTAAATTTCAATCTTAAATTAATAAAATTTGTTTGTAGAATAGTTTTCTTTTTCATTTATTTTAATTCCTATTTAGAATATAATTAAGATTATTTAGATTAAAAAAAATATTGAAAAATTTACTGTAAAAAGAATAGCTGAAGTATTATCCAAACAAATCAAAATCATTCATGTGTTTAAAAATATAGGTAAAGATAAATTTGTTTCCTGGTAAAGATCGTATAAGCCTATTTAAAATATTTTCCATAGTTTGAAAGTAATTTGAGAAATAGTTAAATATTATTATCATTATATAGAAAACTTTATATCTTGAGATTGTATTTATGTAATTTTTTATGTTTATACAAATTTATATATTTTTTAATCATTTAAAAAAATAGATATGTGAAAGCATTGAAATGTGTAACAAGTAAAAAACTTGTTCTTAATTGATATTAGAATTCATTTATGATAGAAATACTGGAACAGAACATGTCTTTAATTGAAAACTATATGTTAAATTTAAAAAACAATTGCATGGAAGATTTTTTTCATCTAGAGAATTTTTAAATTAGGCAGTGAATTCTTTCTAAGTTAAGACGGAGGTCATATCGGCCATGAGCTCATTTTGTTTCTTTCAAATATCCATATGTTTTTTAAAAACCTTTTTAATTGCTGCAATGAAACATTTTTTTTTTCTATTTCTAGAGATTATCTTCCATATATTATATTAATATAATATTTTATTCACTTCTTGTTTATGACATGTTTCTTTTAAAAAAGGGGGAAACTCATTAATTTTGGATTTATTTCTAATTTAATTATCTATAACTCGAGCAATTGATTTTATTTAAATGCTTAACATTTAAATAAAATCAATTGCTCGAGTTATAGATCATAAGATATGGATATTAATCTTATTATAATTAGAAATTGATTTATCATTGAATTAAGATTGCCATTTTATTATTTCTTATTATAGAAGTGTTAAAATTATTAGAATTGACACTGTCAATGTCTTTCAAATATTTTTATTTTTCACTGAGCAAATTTTTATGTTTTATTAAGTATTCAATATTATGCATAAATGATTTTTAACATCATCTATGGGCCTTATTCCATTGTTTTATAATGTTTTTACTTTTACCAATTTTAAACCTTTAGTTCTCTTTCCTTGAAAATATATATATATATATATATTTCCTTGTTTTTAAATTTTTATTTTCTTTTTAATAAAATTATTTCCTCTTTTAGTCATTATTTATCTTAATTGAATGCTCACATGCTGCTTTGCATAGCAGGATATTCTTTTTTTTTTTATTGTATGTAAAAATATTTTTTTTTTTTTGTATCATTTTATTGCCTCTTTTTTTTCCTTTCTTTAATCAAGTGTCTTTGGAAGTATATCTATGCATAATCATTTATTTAAACAACTTAAGGTTAAATAATTTGTCCTTATTAAATAATTTTATAGTCTAATTTATAAGCAAACAAGACTATGGTAATTTTTTTTTCCTTAAATAGTTTTTGTTTTTATATATAATTTAATTTCAAGGTTTTTTATTATAAAAATTGTTCCATAATCTTGTTTGACAAAGTTTTTTTTTTAAATTTAAATTGAACTCTGTGCATTTTAATTTTCAAACCAAATATAAAACAAAATAAATAAATTTGTGCTAAAATAAAGAAAATGTATATAAATTATTTTATATCATAATATTATGTAGTTGATATAATTTTTTTTATTAAAACTTAATAAAAAAAAAGAAAAAATTTAAGTGTTGTATTTCTATTTAGAAATTGTAAATTATTAAAATTTATGTTGTTATTTTAACTAGAACAACTGAAAGTTAAGTAAGTTAATTAGCATTTTAATAGTATGTATATTATTATTATTTATTTTTTATAATAATTTACGTATATTCTTAAATACATATGCTTTTTACAGTCATTACAGAACAAAATATTGATACAAATTCCAAGGCTACATCTAAAGGTACTTAATTTTCTTTTATTGAATTTTTGTGTATTCTGTTAAATTAGTTATTTAATAATATTTATCTGCTTACTTAAATTTAACTACTTATTTTAATTTATTTTTATTAATTTAATTTTTTAACTAATTTCTATTAATTTTTATTTAGCTATTTACTTAAATTAAATCTACTACTTACTTTCTTAAATTTAAATTTTAAGAAAGACAAATTATTAAAAAACCTCAACTAAATACTAAATAATGTAGAAAAATATATAGATTCAATTTTATTTTAAAATGAAGATAAAAGGAAAAGCTTATTTAATAAATGTTTATTCTGAAAGTTGAATCCATAGCTTTTTTTTTTCTTCTTATTTATTACGATATGTTCTTTTTTTAAAATTTGGTATATAATATCTTTTAAAAATATAATATTATGTATTCATAATTAGTAACTTGTGGGAATTAAGGGTACGTTGTAAAGTTCATGGGCAGGATTGTATCATTTGCATTTAATTTGAAAATTAATTGTATATAGGCTTTATAAGGTATAACTCTTTATCTTATATAATCATTTATACTATAGATATGGAATATAATGTTTTTATATCTTGTATAAATTATGGAAAAAGTTGTTTAAGTGATATAAAGAGTAATTTTATACAGATTACTTCATATCACAAAGTTACAAAAAGAACCCAATCTATTTCTAGGAAAGACATCAAAATTGTTCATGATTTAAAAGTGATTTAAAGTATCATATTAAAACTCCTGCAATTTTATAAAAGGCCCTGGGAAAATAGCAAAATCTGCAACTTCCTTTAATAATAACGAATGCTGAAAATTAATTTTAATATTTTGATTTTTCATTTTGTTCTTTTTATTTTGGAACATATTATACTTGTAGCAGAAGCAGACCATACTGATCATATCTTTAAAAAAAATATTCCAAAAATTGAATCCATATCTAATTTTTAAATAAAGAGAAAATGTAAAAAAATTTTTAAAAATCCTGAAATTTTTTTTAAAGTATTCAGTACTGACACATTGTAAATATTATATTATATCTAATTAATATTTTGGGTGTGAATGGCCGAGTGACAAGCACTCTGGTGCTCGGTGCCGAAGGTTTTGGGTTCGAGTCTCGGCGATGCCATAGATGTTTGTAGTAGTTCGGAATCCACTTTAAGACATAGGTCCCTGTCTAATATGACTGTAGAATGTTGGGCTTACAACCTTACCCTATAAAAAAAAAGTCAGCGTCATGGAGCCAAGTCAAACTTCTACCTATGGGGCTCCATCACTACAGAGACTGCCCTCTTTCTATTCAACCATGAGATCATACAGGTTCATGGGTTTGGTTTAGATATCTACGAAGTAGGTATAAGAAACAACAACAATAAATATTTTGATGCAATTGATGTTTTCTACTGATTTTCAAAAGATTATTCAGTATTAAATTATTTATAAAACATGTCTTATTCACTTTGATTTATATTCTTTAAATTTTCTGTAGATGCACACCCAGAAAAGAAAACTAAACCTCCTCCATTAGATGTAAGTAATTTATTATTTTTTATATAATTTATCTAAGCATTATTAACTTATATAGGGCAATTTCATAATATCATGCACAATGGGGACATTACATTTACAATCTTTAAAGTACTTTCTTTTTATAAAAGCCTGAGCTAGGTAGTTATTATTATTTTACAACAATATCAGGCAACATTTTAGATTTTTCGTTAATTGCTGTATTGAAATTTGCTTAAATTAAAAAAATTATAATAAATTGCAAATGTTGAGTAGATGATGCAGAAAAGCTTTATTTATTACAAGGTCTAATATGTTAAAGTATGAGTTTTAAGTAGGGAATGAAATAGCATTATGGAAAAAAAGATTTAATTTACTCTCATGTTATTAATCTAATAGAAGCTTTTCTAAAAATAATTCATATAAGTTTAGAATTAATGTTAAAAAAATATTCATGCATTGTGGACAGGTCTTAAAAGCTCCTGTAAACATTTTCTACGTTTTAGATATAATCTTTTACCATATTACTAATTTATATAATACAAGATTTTTAATAAAAATGTTAGCTTTATATTACAAGATATAAATAATTATTATATGGCAGAAATGTATACAGACGTAAAAATAGAATATGTAGGTCATACAGTATGTAGGTATGTAGGGAATCTATGTAGTTAGGTAAAGTAGCAAAAGATATAAATGAATAACTATTAACAAGAATTTTTTAAATTGTGATATTACTTAATACCAGAAGCTATTTTTAATGATTACTTTGAAAATATGTTTCAGAGTTATGCATTTCTGATCAAATTACTTAGTTTTTGAAGCATGTTTTTCTGTATTAGTTTTAATTAGATAAAAAAAAAATCTATAGTTTTAAATTATGTTAAAGATTTCACTCTAAATGAAAAATCTTTTATAGTTAACATATTTTTTTTTTTTTTTTTTTTTTTTTGCTTTTTTTTTTGGATTTAAAAGTAATTGCAAATTGCACTTTTTTTTTAGTCCCAAGAATTTTTCCAAAAATTGAATTTCCTGTGATATTTGGGAGCATAGGTATTTAGGCTAATATATTTCTAGAATAATAAAATTTTCATTTTGAAATGAAATTTTTCCTCAAAATAAATTAATCTAATCGATAAAAGTATAAATATTTTAAATCAATAAATTGGTGTTAAATAATTTTCTCGTAACTTAAGCATTAGGCAAAATGAGACAATAATTGGCAAGAATTTACAGTGATTGAATGAATCATTAGCATTATTTTCCTTATAATTGCCAATAATGTGGCAACACTTCATTTGCTGTTTGCTTAAAAGTAACACTCTGTTCTGCAAATGAATTCAATGTTATTTCTAATTTTTATAAGTATTTCTGATGTAATACTAATGACATCATGTGACATTGAAACTTCTGTTGATGGTACTTTTTAATGTATTCATTTTTATATTATGTCAAAGAATTTTTTATAAAATAACAAATTTTAACACTTGTTAAATTAAAAATTTGCAATTAAATTACATTTTTCTGTATTTAGTCTAAATTCTTATATAATAGATATAATAATTTCTATAAGATGAACACTAAGTACTAATTCTTTAATAGTAAAATAAAGTTTGACAAAAAAAATGACTTTTCAAATTGTCATTTCTTTAAACCATGACCATAAACCTGTTTTATATTCTTCTGATAATAGGTTTATTTGATATTTTTGTACTATATAACTGTACTATGTCTGTGTTGCATGTGATGCAACATGTTTAACTGTTATCAATTTGATTTTATTTGATTGACTGATTCAATTTGATTTATATGTATAAAACACATAATGAGCAGCAGAAAACAGTACATAAAAGAGACTTCCATAAAGGTTCTTTTGGTAATTTTAAATATAATTTGATGCATTATAATAGAGTCTAAGAAATTTGTATAGTTTTTCAGAATTGACGCATTGACAAGCATATAGTAATATCATTATGTTGCACATAATATTGAAAAATTTTTAATTTTAAAGAAATGTCTTATTAAATTTAACATTCAGATTAATTATCATTTCATTATCAGATTATTTAATTAATCCTTTGAATTCTGAAGATTCATACTATAGATAGTGTAATTTATATTTTTATTAATTTGTTAAGAAATCAAGTTTAAAAATTATGTTTTTTTTTTATAAAGGTTTCAGCAGCTCAAGAATTTCAGAATCAAGCTATGGCTGGTCCTAAAACGCCTACTAGTGCTTCGCCTGTGACTCCAGGTATAGTTGATCACCGTAAAGCCAAGAAAAGGAAAATAGGTCACAGAAGAGTGAATGAGGAAGGTCGAATAACTTATAAAAAGGTGTGATATTGCTTTGCAATATTTTTTAACTTAATTTAATCAACAATGTTATAATAAGTTTTTTTATAAATGAAATAAAAATTGAGACAGCAAATATATATATATAAATATATATATCGATATATATATATATATCAATATACACTCATGTCCATAAATTAAGGATAATTCAGAAACACACAGAAATTGAACTCTAAAATAAAAATCTCACCTGTAGAATTATCACACACATCTTGAAGAAGAATATGCAAATTACAGGAAACCACCAGATGCCGCGGATAGTACGTCACAATGACGAGAGTGTAAGAGAGGGGTATATAAGGAATGGGGGCAACAAAGTAAAATTGTTCACAAGCGCTTTAAAAGCCTTTCAGTGCAATAAACGCATAGTTATGGCATAAAGGAAGCATTTGGATGATTTTTTACGTAGTAGAATTATTGGACGACTGGAATGTGGACGTACCCAGCTGGAAGTATCCGAGGAACTTGGAATCGCTCAGAGTGTCATCCCCAGGCTTTGGCAACGATTCCAAGATGATGGTAATGTGAGTAGATGTTACAGCACAGGTCGCCCCTGAGTTACAACGCCGAATGAGGGCCGATATTTAGCAGTTACTGCCAAAAGAAACAGACGGAGCACAACATCAGACCTGTCTCGTCAGCTCCCTTCAGCTACTGGTACGACAGTTTCAAGGCAGACCGTGTACAGACGCTTAGGGCACATTGGTCTATATGCTCTTAGGCCTGTCAGATGTGTTCCACTTACCGCAACTCACTGTCGCCTGCGATTAACCTGGAGTAGAGAGCATGCATTGTGGACACCGCAACAGTGGTCTTGTGTGATGTTTTCCGACGAGTCCAGGTTTAGTTTGCAGTCTGATTCTCGCCGGACTTTCATATGGAGAGCGCCAGGTACCCGTTACCACCAAGAGAACACCATTGAACGACACCGTTACGGTGGTGCATAATAGCTCATTTGGGGAGGAATTATTCTTGGTTCCAGAACTGACCTGCATGTTCAGAGTGTAACGATGACAGGCCACATCTATCGGGATGTCATTCTGGAACAACATGTACGCTTTTTTCAGCCATGGGGGCTGAATTTCTGTTTATGGATGACAACGCCCGTCCTCGCGGTGCAAACATTGTAGACGAATGCCTTGAATTGGAGGATATCACCCGTATGGATTGGCCAGCATACTCACAGGACTTGAATCCAATAGAGCATGTGTGGGATATGCTTGGCCGACGAATTGCAGCCCGTCAGCCCCCTCCCACCTGTGAACCGGAACTTCGGAGGGCATTGCTTGATGAGTGGTGTAATATTTCCCAAGATCAGATTGATAATTTGATACTCAGCATGCCTAGGTGTTGTAAGGCCTGTATTGCATCGTCCGGGAGACGTACTCCATATTAACCATCATACTAACCATGTTTTACTGTTTTTTCTAAAAAGGTTCTTTTTTGAAATTTGCTCCAGTGAGTAAAAATCGCAATTTTTTTAATTATGTCAAACATATAGCATCTTTTTTGCGCTTTACCTTTTGTTTAATAAATAGAGTTTACAAATAAGTCAAATTTGTTTTGTTTCTGTCTCTTTCTTTGCCTGAACTTCATTATCCTTAATTTATGGACATGAGTGTATATATATATATTGATAGTTCTTGCTAATTTTTTTCTCCCTAACTTAGATAATCGTTCACATCTGACATAACCATAATTATTAATTAATCAAGTATTTTATTTGGTAAATAGTTACTGCTTTATCACAATTTGTGCAAGTGATTAAGTGGGTGAATAAAACAATAAAATAATAACTGCAATAATTAATGAGAGGCATATTTTATCTCTGACTATTCTTACTGATTACTCTAAATAGCATTTTACTGATTATCCTAATAGTTTGTTTCTTACTGATGTATAGTTTAAAAAATATTCAACATTCTTCATGTTATATATATCTTAGTTAAAATATAAGAACTTTAAATATATTAGCATTAAATAGTGTATGATACTAAAGAAACGAATTATTCCAATAGTTAATTTTAACTTTACATTTTGTATTATGAATAATATTTTTAATGTATCTTTCTTGATCAATATTTCAAGTATATTACAAATTGTAATATTATTGCAATTTATAATATTCAAATAATTTTACAATAATACTCAAGCTAAAGTGTGCAAATTTGTCATGCAATTACCATTGCTTAGTGTTATTGCAATAAAATATTTCTATGAAAATATATTCTCAATTTGGATAATTTAAATTTTTAAGTGGCCAAGAATTGCCTCATCATTGTTGTAATCCTGGTCACTTCTGGATTGATTATTAGTCAATTACTTTATATGAAAGGAGTAAATGTTCGTTGTGAAACATAAGTATTTTAAATTGTTTCATTCCAATTGTAGAAAACTGCACAAAGATCAAAATATAGATATAAATATAAATTTATTTTATACTACATTATAAAAGTTTTGAATCTCAGAATGAAAAGATATTAAAATTTTTATAATACTTCTCACCAGTATTTATTGCGTCATTTTCTATTATGAATTGATCAACACTGTTAAAATTTGTTAGCTCATTGAAGCGTCTTTGCTTTTGTTTCTCTCTTTGGCCAACAGAAGTTCGCTTTTTAAAAATTTTAGATAAATTGTGCTTCTTTTGTAACTTTTTCACCATAAAATGGGTTTTTATAATATAATTTTTTTTGTACTTATCTATATGGGTTATTTTTGACATCACATTATGAATCAATGGAAAATAAAAATAATTCTTTTATAATTATAGCCAAAAAATATTTGTTTTAAGGTTAAAAAATTTTGTATGCTTTTGACCTTTTAATTTAAGGGATTAATTAATAGATTCATTAATGCTATAAAGTATCCATGATCAGCATTCACCTTAGTAGTGGAGAATTATCGCACTACTAGGCATATATTTGTATGACTATACAGATTTTTTGATGTTGAAAAAACAAAAAAACTTGTCACTATGATAAGCAAAAATTAATTTTTATTTTATGAAAATGTCAATATCTGAACTAATGTTGTAAAAAAAAATTCTTATAATTAATTTGTACATCATAGAATAAAGTCTGAAGGGCCTTGATTTTTCACATTTTAGTGCAGCATAATTTTTTTATAGAAAACACAACTGACTGAGAAGTGACTCCATTTCCTTTGTTACTGGCAATTAAAGTTTTTTAGTCAATGGTATTTCACTCATATATAATTTTATAAGAGCTTGTGAATTTTAGAATTTGTTTTGTTAATATAGGCAAACTGCTTAAAATTCCTACAACTATAACCTTGCTTGCTTAAAATTTGAGAAAAGTATTACACACATCTATTTTAATATCTTAATTAAAGGAATTTGTATGAAATTAATTTTTGTTGCCTGATTGTTTTGTAGGCTGCATTCTATTTTTATTATATCACTAGATAATAATGTACTTGATGGTATAAATTATTATTTGTTTTATATAATTTTTCTTTTATATGTGCAAATTTCAAAAATTGCAGACAAAAGAGAAATGTTAAGGTGATTTGTTTGAAATTTCTTATAATTTAAAAAAGTTGACATTTCAGCAAATTTCATGTTATCCTACAAAAATCTATCTTTTCAAAGATGTTTATTTTTCTGTCTTTAAAACAAATATGTTTAAAAGTACATAATGTAAGAAGGAATTCAAGCATATATTAAATGTTAAGGGAATATTTTATAGTACTGTTTTGTTGGTAATTTGTTTTGCATACAGTTTTAGTGAATATGACATATAATTTAAAATAATCTAGGCTTACCCTGGTAAATAAAATGATAGAAATAATATTTATATGTATAAC
>BPLQ01002181.1:0-27740 GCA_021605075.1 Caerostris darwini | reverse complement strand
TCAACCTATTTTCACAGCAATCTTTGGACCAATTCAACAGGGATCCAACTGATTTTGTGCATCGAATTGCCAACATGGATGAGACATGGGTCCACCACTACACACCAGAAACAAAACAGCAGTCCAAGCAGTGGGTGGAAGCCACTGGTTCAGATCCAAAGAAAGCGAAGTCGATTGCATCTGCCGGAAAGGCCATGGCAAGCATTTTTTGGGATGCGAAAGGGATCTTGTTAATTGATTACCTTGCAAAAGGCGTCAATTACAGGCGAATATTACTCCAACCTTCTTGACCAGCTGGACGCCAAAATTCACGAGAAGAGGCCTGGATTAAAGAAGAAAAAAGTCATCTTCACCAGGACAACGCACCTGTGCACAAGGCTGCGTCGATGGGAAAACTGTGGGATTTGGGGTATGATTGCTCAGCCATCTCCTGATTTGGCATCCTCACATTTTCATTTGTTCCCAAACTTGAAGAAATTTGTTTCTGGGAAGTGCTTCACATCCAGTGAAGAAGTTAAGAGGGCCATAGATGAATATTTTCACAACCTTCCAGACTCTCACTTCCGTAAGGAATACTGATATTGGAGAAATGTTGGACCAAGTGTGTTGAAATCAAGGGTGATTATGTAGAAAAATAAAATAATTTTTTAACTGAAAGTCGTAGTCTTTCATTGTCAGGGCGAGAACTTTTCACCTTACACTCATACTTATTTTAAGAGCTACATAAACTGTTGGAGTCTGAAACTGAATGTTTAATAGTCTGATCTTCCATTTTTAAGAAATTGTACTCATCAGTGTATAAAATAATGGAGTTGAAGCAATTGCATTTTGCTGTTAGTTTCTTTTGAAAACATTGTTTTAATTTTAAACTAACATAGAATGAAGAAATATGCATTTTAATTAAAGCAAAATAATTTTAATTGTATTTTATTACTAAGCATTATTATTTATCATATAAACATGAAATGCTTTATTTTTACCCTGTATTTTTGCATTAGATAGGTTCTATGTCCCCCCCCCTTTTTTTTTTTCATTTCTATCTTTAAAAAATCAAGGGACTTTAAATAAATTTTATTACATTTTAATATACAATTAAATTTAGTAATGAACACAAGTCTTGGATTTTTTTAGATTTATTTTGTATTTATTATTATTTTATTGCATTTTTTTATGGTTTGTAATAGGATGTAGTTTTTGCTAAAATTCTGGTCATGATTTTATTTCCGTTTTTTGTAATATTTTAGCAATATGATAATTTCTTTTTTTCTTACCACACCCAGTACTACTGATTCTATTCATTGAAAGTTTCTAAAATTATATAGTTTTGAGGATTTCTTTGTAGGGAAAAATCTAGATAAATACTGATTTTATATATATAAAGCCAATGGTATTAACATTTTTATTATTGATTGAGTTTGTTTATTGCACTAAAATGTATTTTCTTAAAATATGTTTTATTTTTAAATTTAATCATTAATAATAATGTATTTAAAATTTTATGTACATTTGATAATTTTATTGCATTTTTAATTCATACTAGTATTGACACATAAGGCCTAAAATTTATACAGGCTAAACATATACTAAAATTTTTATATCCTCTTGCCACTTTTACATGTATTATTAAAAGGGGCAGTTTTATACATAAAAGATCCTTCTGGTAAAATTGAAGAAATTTTTTATGCATAGAAAAAGTACATTAAACTGACCTTTTTTTTGATAAAATATACTGTATTTTACAAAGTAAAGCATTGTGTTATTAAACAGTAATTAAAATAAATGATTTGATTAAAAAAAATTTTTTTTTTTTCGAAGTTTATAAATTTTTTGAAATGAGAATTACATTTGAATAATTTTATTAAAGAAATTTGTTCCAGAAAAAATCTTCAGTTTCTTTTGTTAATAATGTATCATCTTTTATGTTTTTATTATTTAGTTAGTATTTCTTTATTGAAATGATATTGTCACATTGCAGGCCTGGTGGCATACCAGCAAAAAATGCCAAAGGTGAAAATCTCCTGCTGTTTCTCGGAATAATAGATATTCTGCAAAGTTATCACTTAAAGAAAAAACTAGAACATACTTTTAAATCTATGTTACATGATGGAGTATGTATGTTATATGTTTATATATTTTACTATTTCCAACAATTTTAAAAACTAGAGCTACTAAGTTTTACCTGCATTACTCTCTGTAAAGAAGCTCTTCATTTTTAATATATAATCTGAATTTTTTAGATTCACGAAAAATGTATATCATTAATTGGCTGTGGAAATAAAGTATTTTGTGATATTTAGAGTTAAGAATATATATTGAGTTAAATTATTAAATTTAATAAATTAATTAAATTTAGTATTCCAATTAGTTATGAAAAGCAAACACATTTTGGAAAATTATATTGAATTTCTTCATATATATACAGTAGAACCTCTATAAGTCGAAAACCTCCACAACTCGAAACATTTTTTTGTTCCCTTCTCTTCAAGCCCAAAAACCTCCATTACTCAAAATTTCAACCCTCTATAAGTCGAAATAATCAGTCAATCCCCACAAGCCATTTTGGTTTATATTTTCCCTCTGTAACTCGAAAAAAAAATTGGACCTCTGTATCTCGAACATTAGCAATGTTTGATTTTACAATCTTTTTTACAACCTTTACAACTCGATCATTTGAAACTAATTACCTCTATAGCTTGAAGAAATATAAGTTACTGACTTTAAGGATTTGCCGACAATGCACGCCATTGTTTCTTAGAAAACAATGTATGAGTATATAGTCAATAGAATAACCAAGTCTATGAAATAGCAACTCGGAAGAAAAAGAATTTTCTGCTCTTCATAGCTTAGATAATGCTATAGATAGAGAACGATAGAATTGTTTAAAGGAAAAATAAATAAATAATTGACTTTTTTAATACATAATATTTTTAATTTTAAGGTTGTTTTGGAATTATTTTGATTTTTTTATTGTAGTATATAATATAACTTTTAAGTTAAAAATAAACTTATTTATTATCTCCGTAATTTAAATTTTTATTTATTTTACCTCACTAACCTCAAAATAAGTTAGACAGAATCTAAACCTCTACAAATCGAGTATTTCCTTACAAAATCTGCATAAGTCGAAAACTCTATAACTCAAATTATTTGCCGTCTCCCTTGAAGTTTGACTTACAGAAGTTCTACTATATATATATATATGTGAAAGACAAAATGTTTATTTGGTTTCAGTTTATTCTTTATTAAGTTCTTAAATAATTATAAAATTATTAATTGACAAAATAGTCTCATAATAAGAAATAAGGCAAATGTAATTTTTTTTTTTTTAAATTCATGTTAGTGTTATATTTTTTTAAAAAATTAAGAATTTAGCATTGTATAAAAATAAAAATTGCCAATTTTTTACACATTTGATCTAAAATAATTTTCATTTCTCCTTATCTATTCTGTTTATATGACAAGCTTTCTTAATTTACAGTTTTAAATAACAACTATGAAAACTTGTTTCATTTAACATATCATGTTGTAAAAGTTTGTTTTATGATTGGAATGTGTTTTGTTTTAAAATTTTTTTTAATTAAAATTTTAATTTTTTTTTTTTTTTTCCATTTCAATTGTGTAAGGTTTTTTAAATTTTAATTGTGAGTACATAATTTATTTGGCTTAAAAAAAAACTTCCATATAAAGAGTGTAAATTATTACTGGAACACTTGTTTTATTTGTCATTGGAATATAATATTACTAATTTATATTTAGAGTCTATTAAGTACGATAATGTTTTCACGATACAATTATAATATGCCTTTTTTTAAATTGTGTGGTTTTTTTTCCCCTCCAGGACACAGTTTCCGTACATCGACCCAGTTTTTACGCTCAAAGGTTTCTACAATTTATGTCAAACACTGTTTTTAAAAAAATGCCATCAAGTGAGTTTTTTTTCCTGTTTAGAACATTGGATTCAAATGTATTATAAATTTATCTGGCTAAAAAGTGCCTGTAATAATGAATTGTTTATACTTAAGATATAATTTTATTGTATCTTTCATAAAATGTTTCTATGTTATGAGGGAACTTTAGGTTCAAAACTTAATTATTGAGTCAAAAGGTTAGTAAGTAAGAGAATCTATTTTTACATTTGATTTGTCCAGTAATTGCAAATTTTTGATCAGATAACTAATTTAGCATTAATATTTTTCTTGGCAAATTTTACATTGTTTTGCATTTTTAGTTTTGTTTTATCAAAATCAAACCTATTTTGTTGTTTGAAGACAATGTGTCTTATAAGCTGATAATTCAAATAATTCTCCATATGTAGCTTTATAATTTTTATCTATTCTGTTATATTGAATAAGCTTCAAGGTGTTATACTTGTTTTAGTTGTTTTTCGATTCAATAAAAAGTGTACTTTTATTTTCGATTCATTTTATCCTTCGAAAGAGTGCAGACCGATCTCCATCTTTTTAATAGCTTTAGTGCAGTGATCTATAACAAATTTACTTTTTTGAATTGCTTACCTGTCCTTTTTTTTGGGGGATCTTGACTGCTAAAGCTGGAAAAAACCGCAAATTTAAGAGTGTGGTAACTAATGTCTTAGGTATGTATCATGATCTCTATTCATTTCATTTTGTTACTTAAAATTTTCTACCACAATGCTTCCCCTCCACCATCATTTTTGCACTCTGCTATGGAAGCATATAATCAGAATTCACAGACTCTTTTTGGCGTTATGAAAGGAATTTTTTAATTTCTTTGTAAAAGTATTATTAAAAAAAATTTTAACTATTAATGTAGTTCATTTTCAGTTATATAAATATGTTGTACTTCTTTTTCTATATCATAAAGTTTTGTTCTGTTTCTTATAAATTGAACCAATAAAAAAAAAATATGTTAATTTTATTATTCCTATTGAATTATAAATAGTTATTCTCATTTAAGTAGTGTTATACCCATTATAATTCTAAATCAATCCAAAGACAATTTTATAGTTGAAAGGTAGAGAGTGTATTGAGCATTCTTATACTTTTATTCATGGATTATTTAATCTTTTGTAGTATGAATTCATTTTATAGGTATTAAATAAAAAAAAAGTGATTTTTTTTTATTTAAGCTTTATTAGTCTTCAAAGTTCTTATGGCATAAATGCAATTTAATTGTTTCATGGGCTTTTTCTTCCCTTGTCATTTGATTATTTAATCAAATTAAAAATTCTTTTTAAAACTTGCATTGCTTTAGTGATAAATCTTTTTAGAAAACTCATGCAATTAATTTCTGTTGGCAAGTTTTGTTTTCTGTTATTGAAATTTTCTATTTGCAGTCATTTCATATGTTTTTTCTCCTGCAGCCTTGAAGCATGTGCCTTCAAAACGAAAAGCTGGTTCTCTGAAAAAAGCTGCAAGCGCAACAAGTCATGAACTTCCAAAAGTTTCCACTGAAAACGAGCCGCTGCAAGGGGAAGGTAATAACTCAATGAACCATTTGGCTTTTTTGAAATTGTTTGGGGATATATATATGGTCAGAGTGGCCTGAAAAAAGCTTTACTGTTATATATATATATATATATATATATATAAACTTGTTATAAAAACCGTACAGACGATTCATGTTACGTTTTAATTATAATAAATAAATCCATTAAATAAATAGTTATTATTTTATCCTAAATTTTTATTTAATGCTCCACCACATGAATTGATTGTAAGAATTTTATTTTTAATTTTGAATGTTTCCCTGCTAAATCTTTTTTAAAAGTTATCCCTTTCATACTCTTCATATTATATAAAAGTTATATGGAGATGAATATATATTCATATTTAATAATTGTAGTTTAATTTTTAGAAAAGAAAAAAAAAATTAAAAGTAAGAGTTGCATTTTTATTTTTATGTATGCATTTTTTTTTTTTTATGTATGTGTATGATGCATATATTCAACCTTTCTGATTTAAAAAAAAACAAAACTTATTTATTAAAAAAATAAAAATGCTATTTAAAAATAAATTTTTTGATAATGTTAAAAGTAATGCTTATTAAAACATTTTATCTCAATTTTAAACAATTTATCATTACTGTGACTTGTAATTTTTTTAAATTTTAAATTCAAGTTGCTATTGAAGGCTAAATTTATATTTATAAGCTCTTTAAATACAAAGCATTGTATGAAAGTGTTTGCAATATCATTTTGATTTGTTTTAATATAAATTTGTGAAAATTAATAGAATTCTCTGATTTAAAAACTCTATGGCTATCAATTTTACTTTAATTACAAACTATTTCAGGTCACTAGCACTCATCTTCTATAAAGTGTCAGTCATTATTTTCTTGTGTGCATTTTTTTAAGTATTATCTATTTAAATTTTGTGTATTATTTTTTTTCTGATACACTTTAATGAAACAGCTGTATTCTGAAAAATAATTTGACAGAGTTTCAGATATTCAATTTGCTAGTAAGTAGATTCAATTAACCTGTAAAAATATAAATATTACTATTATTTTGTATATTGTTTAATATTGTTATTTTATTATATATATTTATTATATATTGTTTAATTATATTATATATTGTTTAAGATTGTTTCGTTGCTGTATTTATTAGTTAGCATATTAGTTGGCCCTTGGCTAACCCTGTCTTTATATAAATTGGGCAAAATATTTAAAAAAGGATGTATCTTTAAATTAATATTTACTATGCATGGTTTTAAAATAAAAAAAATGTACATTTCAATAATGAGAAAAAAAAAAAAAATCTAAATATGAATTTAAGTTTGTTCATCCTTGTGCATCAAAATGTTTTTTTTTATTGTAATGAAGAAAACATTTGTTTCTGAATTCACTCCTTAAAATGAAGTTTATTCATTTGTCGCTAATCGTATTCTGCTGATCCGTAATTATAATTTCTGATCAACTAATTACAACAAATTAATACCGAGTGCTTATAAAACAATGCACTAACTTCGAAGTGCTATATTTCTTCAAGCAAGCACAACAATGTACTAATTGTAGTGAATGAGTATTTTTAATGGGCATGAGACCCTGTTCCTGGATGCTTAAGTGACTTGCTTCAATGGTTGCAAAACAAATGATGTCCTTCTTTTAATCAGTTGATTAAACTCCCTGCAATTTTTTTCTTTGAAGCAATATAAAAGATTGTATTTTCCACCAATAAACATTGATGAACTGAAACATTTATAACTGCAGCTATCAAACTGTAACACCAGTCATGCTAAAAAAAATATATGATAAGATTGACTGGATATTGTTTGTGTTACTGGCAGTTGTCACCAAGAACATTTATAATTTATTAAACTTTAAAATGTTATTTTTATTTAATTTATCCAAAGAGGATCTTCAATTTTGTAATTGTAGCTCTTTAAAGTTAGGGTATTTTTTCAAAAACCTTGCATATCAAGTTGACCTTGGATGGACCAAACTCATGGTTTCAATATTTAGTCCTTAATTAAAAAAAGTATTTCAGTGTAAAGAGGAAATCGAAAAATTAAATAGGATTCTTTCTTTCTTTTTTTGCTTTTTCTGAAACACATTCTGTTTGATGTTTTTTAAAATAAGTACTTCATACTATCGTTTTATAATGGTAGCTATGTTGGCTTAAAGACAACCGTTCACTTCAAACTGAAGCACTCAATTTTGAATGCATTTTTATACTACTTTAAATAAATAGATTTTAAATTAATGGCAATGAGATCTTGCATTTCAAGTGTAATAAGAAAACCTGTGTAAGTTTGTTTATTTCATACATAGCTGAATTTCATTGAATAACCGAATTTCAACTGATTCTGAATCCACATCATTACAGATGCTGTTTCTGTACCTTTGCCATCTCCACTGCCTGAAACAGAAGTTGCAAGTGTCAGTAATGACGTAAAAAATCTCTCAATTCCTTCAGAGGGTGAACAAATCAAGATCACTACTGATCCAGTTCAACCAAGGGTGCTTTCTCTTCATTCTTCCGTGGGTAGTGTCACTAAAACAACTTCTACTGTGGAAGTTGTGAGGTATATTTTTTTTTAAAGTTAAAAAAAAAAAAAAAGCTTAATGAATTAAAAAAAAATTTTAGACAAAGGAGAATAAAAATATATTGAAATATTAATTTCTTAGTTTCAGAAAAAATTCCAACTCTAAAATAACGATTAGAACATGCTAGGTATAGAAATGCGCTTAGTAAAGAATGTGGAAGTTTTCATTACTGGCATTTCAATTTTAACTTTATTGATATATTTTATAATATAAGAAAATTGTGAATTTTTCATTCAGTCATGATCATTTGCCATATACCTTGTATTATGTGTCTCAGTACATATTAATTTAAAAATTTCTCTTGAGCATGCAAAATGCATTTTTGACATGCTTGCATTCAACCACTTTGTTCAAATATTCGCAAAATTCTCTAATTATTCACCGATCACAAACAAGCTTTTATTATTGCATAAATTTACCTTTATCATCTGTTTTTTCTTGCAAAATATCTGCGTAATCACGAGTTTATAATTAAAAATAATAATTGATACTTTTTGTTAGTGAGAATAGCCTTGCGTTTAAAAAGGGGATTGCTACTGCTACAATGGTTTTTCGTATCAAAGTTTGCATGTAACTTTAATTAAAAAAGTCTTATGGAAGCAATAGATTGTTAATTCTCGAAAATTAATTATTAAAAATGTTCTTAATATTGAATTTTGGTTTTACTGCCAGCCATCCATTTTTCATTGTGGGGATGCAATTTTGTAAAGTATATTCGAGCCAAATGTAAACTATATTGAATTGTAGCAGTTATTTTACTAAAAATATTAATAATTATCCAAATAGAAAAATACAGAAGCTGACAATGTTAGCAGATACATTCAGTGACTAGCAAACAATTAAAATAAAAAATGAATTTTCCAGCAAATATTGCTGCAAAGAATAGTTTAATAGGTACAACTTAGCATTTCCTATGAGTAAACAAATTGTTTTGGACTTGAAAATTTATTCGCTCGTGTTACTTTATCTTCACTTGGATGAATTTTGATAATTCTGGCCAAATTCCATTTTAAAGGACAATAATTATTAGGATTTTTAACTAGCACCAAATCACCTTCTTTTATATATACTTTATATATATTATTACTTTATACATATACTTATTTATATACTTTACTTACTCTTACTTTATCCTTAGACCATTTAGGCCTGTTTAACAGCTTATTTAAACATTCTGATGACCATTTTTTCCAATAATGGCAATTGGTTCAAGAAATGACTCAACATTAGCTCAATCGATTCATAGGAGTTTCAAGCAATGCTACTAATGATGAACCAATTAAAAAATGGGCTGGAGTTAATACTTCAACCTCATTTGGATCACTTGAAAGAGGGCAAAGAAGCCTAGAATTAAGATCTGCCTCAATTTGAACAATAAGAGTTAAAAAACTTCATAGCTTAGAATTGTTTTCCCTACGTTTCAAATGTTATTTAAGAGATTTAACAAAAACAAAATTCCCATAAAAACAAGATTCCCATAATCCTCCACAGTGTGGAGTAACAGGATTAAAGAACCACTTATTACCTTCATTAGCCACATAACTCTCAATTTTTTTCTGCACTCTTAAACTTAAATAAATATTTGAAAAACACTCTTAATTCTCTATTGGCACCAATAAAATTCCGTCCATTATACACTGCAGGCTTACCTCTTCAGGCTATACATGTTTTAAGACCACAATGAAAAACATGAGCTGGAGTCACTCTGGTAGTTGCCCCATTATTTGTTTGGAAGCCTTCAAATTTATTTTTTTGTAAATTATGCAATTAAAAATTATTTTTTGAACAGTATTTCTACCTCTTACATCCAAAATCTACTTCGTATCAAAGATAGGTTGCACCTGCATGAAAATATAAAACATGATCATAATGATTAGTAACAATAAAGGTAAAATCATGTTTAGAAGGAATAATTAGCGGATATTTTTGGTTATAAAGTAAGTTTTCTTGAGTCTTCCACTCCGCTCTTAATAATCCATCATCATCTAAAAGTGGATACAAATTTAACAATTCACTGTTGTTCAGGATAGAAGTAACCTTCACCAAACTTTGAATTTCGTTTATGAAAGTTGTCCTCTTAACATTTTTCACTATGCACCCCAATGATTGTGAAACTTTGCTAATTGTTAGAATACCAGAAGTTTGATGTAATGGGTTTCTTGTATTGTTAATGAATCTTTTGTACCAGGCGATAATTCTCCTGAGTTTCGTGAATGAAGAACATCTATAAATAACATCTAAAGGCTCCACAATATAAGTCACGGCACATACTTGATTTACTGCCAACGGCTTTAGTTCTCTCAAAATGATATCCTTCTCCTCTGATGTAAGATTTCCATCCGCAAGCCACACCGGTCTTCTGGGATACTCATCGTTCATTAAAAATGGTGGTCCACTCCACTATAATTCATTCTCTTGGAGTTTATCTGATGCAGACCACGGCAAATAAGATCGGCACTATTCATTTCAGAAGGCACAATATGCCAGACTTTCACATTTGTAAATTACTGTATTTTTGATACTCTTGTGTCTAATCGAGTATCAAAATGTTTTTAAATGACACAACTCTTTTATTATCCAGACTAGGATAATTTTCGAATCTGTCCAAAAAAAAAGTTCAAGATACATCAATTTTTAAAGATGTTTTGACTTTGTGGAACTAATTTGGATAGCAACATATAGCTCCAATCGTAAAATTTAAATAGATTTGCTGCCAATTAGTCTCACAAACACTTGTCATCATTAATGGTTGTTAAAGCTATAAGGAATTCCTCAAGCTTTTTTTAGGCAAATTATCATTCCAGTCCAGCTTGATTAGCCACAGTTTTCGAAAGACAATTTTCGCCTTTGTTACAATTGGACCAAGTAAACCCAAAGGATAAAAAATCTTTGCTATACTGTATGCTTTATTAACGACATGTCACAATATACTTTTACTTTGAAGGAGAAGCAATCTTTTTTAGGTTGCGATATTGTTCCGAGTGTTTTTATTTCATCTGGAGAAAAGGAGTAATCAGCCTTGTCACTGTCCTTCAGAAAATTCCCGCTGCTGCACCACTGATGTAACTGTATTCCACCTCTATCCAGAATTTCTGTTAATTCTTTAAGTCTGATAGCTTCAGTTACTGCATCTGCGCCAGAAAGATTTCCAGGATAGGTGCCGATACCGGAAAGTTATCTTTTTCATCTATTGCTAATTGCTTATAGTAAGCATGTGCATAACTAAAGAAGGAGCATTAACTGCTCTGTATGTGACAGTTACGAATTCGTATGTTTTAGCCGATTCATTAATTCTGCCTTTCCACAAAATGTGCTTAAATTTTCTTTTGATTGAGGCAAATATTTATGATTCTATAAATTTTTTTAATATCTGCCTAAAATGAATAAATGCGCTCTAACCGAAATTGAAAAAAGGTCGTCTTGTATTACCCATCCATTGTATTGTAGAGAATTGAGTGAGTTTCCTTTTGTTATAAAGGAAGGTGCTTTAAAAATGACATGAAGTTTTTTTTAAATTTATCGACATGGTATATAATAAGTACCTTCAGTTTCTTCAATTCATTCATGTGACCCATTTCTTCATATTGACGTAAAAATTTTTACACAACAATAAATAATCAGGATCTTTTATTAATAGTCTTCATAAGGAATCTAACTTTTTTAGCACAATATAACTGGATTTTCCCAAATACTTAGGATCTTCTTTAAAGGGCATTTTAACCACATATTTCCCTTCTTTATCTCTATAAAAATTATTCTTATAAAGTTCTTCACAAATTAGGCTTTCATTATTAGGAAAGATGTCCGTTTCTATGTTTTCTATTTCCCAGAAAGATGGGATAGTTTTCTAAGTGCTCATAATTGTCTATAATTAATCCACAATGAATATTCTCATTTAAATCATTAGGAACACTCCCTGAAACAACATATCCGAAGCACGGATTTTGTAAAACTAAGCTAGATTCAGAGGAATATATTTATCCTGATCTCAATAGGCTATAAAAAACCTCCTAATAAAATATCTATTCTACCTGGAATGTTAAATTGCTGATTCGCTAACTCAATATGACTCAAATCATACATATGAACTTTTAATATTTTACTTGGACTTACATTAGTAATCAAGGAACAATTAAACATTTAAACTCTCTTTCAAAGTTATTTTTTTTTAATTTGGCAGTAACTTGCATTTTAATATTTAAAGATGCATCATTTAATCCACGTACTTTTAGATTTGTTTTTTCTTTCTTTAAATTAAATCTATGAACACATTCTCTAGTTATAAAACAAGCCATAAAACCTTGATCGAATAGTATTCACTCTCACTTCGTATGAATTTTCTGAATCATCACATAAATAACATCTAGCTGTGCTCAATAAAATTGTTTTGGATCCACTTGACATATAACTGGTAGCTGCAAATAATTTATTACTGTTTTGAGAAGTGCTTTCTCTTGCCGGTATAAACTCTTTAGCGACAGAGGAAAGCGAGATTTTGGGACTGATTTCATTACTTTCTTTTCTATACTACTCATTAGGAGAAATTATATACTTTGTAATGGATAGTGTAAACATTTATTACACTTATGTTTACAAAAACAAGATACTTTTGATTTGCAATTAAAAACTGAACAATTAATCTGTAAACAGATCAAGCACACATGGCTTTGTTTTACAAGCTCAATTCTCTCGTTCACTGACATCTTTAAATAATTTGACAATTAGAAGTATGGTGGTATTTATTACACAAAAAGCAATTTTGAATCTTATATCTGAAAGAAAAACTTGTAAAGCAAATTTAGAATTTTTAAACTTAGTTTTACTTTTTTGAAAGCTACTTGTGCTTTCCTAAATTGGCCTCCCACGTAATGAAACATAAGTATCACATTCGTCAGCTAATTTTATTGGGCGGAGGGGACCCAACTATTTGCTTGGCGTTTACTTATGTGAGATGCGACTTCTCTATCTAAAGTCTGGAATAATTTATTGAAAACTATCAATTTTTTTAATGTTTCGAAATTAGATACCTTCCTTAATTTTAAATAATACTCAAAATTAGTTGTTAAGCACGACACAAACTGCATATGCGATTCATGTAGGCGCTAGCTTTTCTAAAATAATCTAAGCATGTTTGTGGTGAAGGCTCATATTGTCCAAACACAACAGATTTTGTTGTCTCATAGTTTATATCTTTATAATTTAAAGAAGTTATTATATTAGATGCTCTTTCCCCTAATAAATTTAACAGTATCTCAGCGTTATATATCTCGGGTACTGCTTTAATACTTAATGCATGCTCTAGTGAAGTAAAGAAAAAATTCCACTCTTCCGGTCGAGTGAAGATTCTAACAGTTCAAGTTTTAATACTTTTTATTACTTGATCAATAGTATCTGGTTTGACTTCGCTTTCATACACTTCTGACTTACTTTCGCTTTTAATTTTTGCAAATTCTAATTCATTTTTAACTCGTTCTATTTTTATTTTTACCAGATCCATTTAACATTGCTCTTCATGTTTCTGATTGTCAATAATCGTGTTAGCAATATCTTTGACCAAGTCTGGTCAATTTTTTAAAAATGTAACTTGTTACAATTGCATCATTTAAATCTGCGATTATTAATTTGTCAGAAACAATCACATTGATTTCTGCGGCAATAAGTCGCAAATCTTCCTTTTTGGCAACCTTGAACATTTTTAATAGTGCACAAAAGGTTAAATATATGGATTTTAAAATTGCACTTCTATCACACTGCGTTTCACTTGACTCTACACTATGATCCATAGGTCCGAGTCTTTTTTTCACCACTAGGGGTATCCAAGGGCGTAGGCGCAAACAAAAGTAATTTCCGCTGCAAAATTGCCCCCCCCCCCCCCCATAATGTTTGTTCCAAACCATTTTGGTGTTGCAACAGTACTCTCTTTTTGAAAAAATATATTGTAGATTCTTTGTCATTTGATAACTGTCTAATCAAAATTGAATAAATGGGAAAGGAGATTTAATCAATTTTCTAAATTCTTAAACAAAGTAAAAGTTGCCAAAATTGATTTTGAGTTATCAGAGCCTCAAACAAAAAAAAATTTAGGATGACCAAGAATATTAGCATGTACTAGTACTGTAAAAATATGCAATCCACAGAAGAAATTTAGAAATATATTTATGAAGGAAAAAAAGGACAGGCTACTTCATTTAGTAATTTTTCATACAATTAGTGATTGGCACCCTATTAACAGCAAAATATTAATTTTTCTTTCAACATGAGGATAATTTTTTTATCCTACGCTCAGCCTGGGCCAATCGATCATACGCTGCCTTATTGTCCAATATAAGTGCGAAAGATTAAAATGAGAAGCGCTTCCAGTGTAAACATTCCTTAATTTGGAGTAAATAAGGAGATACCGTCCATTCATAGAATCATTCCCACATAAAGGGCATGAGGCAGAAGTTGTTACACCAATTTTATTGAGATGCTATTGGAAGTAATCAAGGCCCGTCGACATATGAAAATAGGCAACGCCGTTCTTCCATGGTAAATCAAAAGTAATCTTGTTTTAATCTTCTAAAAGACACACCAAACTATTGCTAGCAGCAGCATTACTATACCAAAGTTTTCTCATGTCCTTAAATTTGGTCTTGATCAAAGATTTACAGTTTCTTAATGGAAGGGAGTGGTGTTATGACAAAAACTAGGCTGATTTTGCAAGTGTATCCACCTCTTGATTGCCACAAATCCCAGTATGATTTAGGATCCATTGAAGGACAATTTTTCTCCCATTTTCGATAAGATGACTAAAAAAAATTTTTTTTTTTTTTTTTACAAAGAACTTGTTTGGAAGAGGAGAAACACTTTTTATTTACTAAAGCTCGAATTCCAGCTTGGGAATCAATAAAGAACACAATTTTTTCATCTAAGTGGGAGACTTTAAAGCGTCGACGTCAAGAAGCACTGCAGAGATCTCTCCTACAGGTTTTTTTGAATTGATAAAATTGGCAAAAGGCCCCAGCATCTCCTGTAATGGGATCAGCTGATCCATCAGTATATACATGAAGCTAATCAGGGAGTGGATATCTTTTATAAATAGTTGCAATTACAAAAGATTTAGCTTTGCCCCAGAAAAAACTTTCTTATTACTTGGAATAACGAGCTTGAGATTCATTTCAGTAACTTTTAGATGGGTAGCCATGTAAGAATCAGTCAGGGGCAAATTGAGTCCCTCATAAATTTCATCAGCACTGTAAAAAAAAAAAGTAGATTGGAATTTCAATTTCTTTGTAATAGGTTATAATTGTTCCAATAAAAGCCATGTCTTTGAAGCAATTTTCCCCCTAAGAAATAAGGCTGTTTTATCATGGCTATCAGATAAGGGTTCAATATCGGTCTGAAGCTCCATTGGCTCTATAGGAGTAGACTTTGTTGTCCAGTAACCAAACAGAGTGCACAATATTGTGTGACATCAAGTTTAGATAAAATACTATTAAAAGCTGTAATCAAGAGTTCAGAGCCATAGTCAAAAATGGGTCGAAGATATGATTTGTAAACATTCTGGGGAGATACACTCCAGGTAACTTTAGTTTCTTTGCCAGTTTCACTCTTCTTTTAAAACATTCCCATTTGTCTTTTTGACATAATTTTTCCAATTTAATTAGTTTAGCACAATACCCACACTGAGTCTAGCACAATGCCTAGGCAAGTTGAATTTTCTGTTCTCAACAGAGGCTGTTTTTTAAAGTTTAGGCATATAGAGTGTTGTATGGTACTCGTGGAAAAAAGCTGGAGGGTAGTTTTCTCAGGATTGATCAACATTTCATTATCATCTGACCATTTAGTTAGCCTGATTAGAGCTTTATTTAATGCCATCTCAAGGTTCTTGATATTTGAACCTGTTGACCACATAACAAGGTCATCTGCATATAGCGAGACCTGGATCTCTGGCATGACACTAAGTTCCTCGAAAACATCATTAATTGTGATATTAAACAAGTAAGGACTTAAGATAGGAGCCCTGTGGGAGGTGGTCTTATTTGTTTATACCTATAACTTCCTAACTCTAATAAATCTTTGGCTGAGAAAAGATCTAATCCAAGTTAATGAGGCGGCCAGTAAGGTGTAGATATAGTAACTTTTTGAGTAACATATCTCTCCATATCCAATTGAAAGTGGATTTGAAATTCACAAATGCAGCAGTTTGCTGCATATTTGTTTCAGGTAAAAACCATCTTTCATCTTTTTGTGAGAAACGAATAACTTGTTCAGTGGTACCTCTATTGCTTCTTAACTTGGCTTACCTCTTTGAAATGTGGTCATTTTTTCCCAAATAGAACTGCAGCTATCAACAACTATTCTCTTAACTACTTAGTACCTCTCCCCCACCCCCCCCCCCCCCCCTCCCGTATAATTTTTGTTCCAAACCATTTTGGTGTTACATCAGTTCTCCCTTTTTGAAAAAATATATTGTAGATTCTTTGTCATTTGGTAACTGTCTAATCAAAATTTAATAAATGGAAAATGTAAACTGTCAACAAGATTTTCCCATTCTTAAGCAAAGGAATGATATCAGCCTTCCTCCAAACACTTGGAAACTGAGCACCACATGTCTTGTTTATAAGCTGTAAAACAGTCCTGCCCTTAAGGTCAAGATAAATTAAAACCTCTGGCAACAAGGACATGATATGAGGACACACATCTCTTTAATAATCTATTTTATTAAATAGCAAATAAGGTTTTTAATAAGGTTAAATTTATGTACTCATAAATCTTATTTTACTTCTAAAATGAATAAAACAATTCGCTAGGTATGAAATGAAAAAAAAAAAAAAAAAATGTCTATGAGGAAAGGAATTTTGTTAGAAACATTATGTGGAAAAATCATAAATGCTAGCTTTCAAATAAGGAAGTACAGATTATGGTAGTAATTACTTTAGAAATAAATTTGAAATAATTCCTTTTGCATAAAATTGAGTTGGACATAAAGGAAATTAGCAGAATAATAAGATTTCTTAATAATTGTAACCATTTGTTTGAGACATTTATTTCTGTTGTAGGTCGCAGATGACTGAATCCACTGGAGATTGTGTGCTTGAAGTTACCACCTCCACTGTTCCATACACACCTCCTCACAGCATTGAAGGTTCAACACCCACACATACTGAAGGAACTCCGTCTTTTACCGAGTCAAGTATGAGTGGTGATGCAGGTGCTGTTTGATTCGATTTTCTTTTCTTAACTTGATTGGGGTTAAAAGATTCCTGTTATCCTTAAAGCTATATTTGTCTAATTAAACAATTTCACTGTCTTTTGATTTATTCAGAATGCTTTCATTATTTCAATTTTAAAAACTGAAAAATATTTCCATTTTGAGAATTCATAGAAAATATTATTTCTTTTTAAAAAGTTTCGTGTCTATTTAATTTTTCTTATTGTTTATACTTATATTGAATGAATACTATGCATTTTCTATAATTGTGATGTTTCAATAATTTCCACAATAAGTTTATTAATACATTAAAAAAAAAAGTTGTGTTGATGACATAAACAATAATAAAATAGTGTAAAATTTGCTAATGTTTCATAAAATTTTCACAAAACAGATAATCTATTCTCTTTTATTGTCAGATGAATTTATCCATACAAATGGAAAACTGTAAATATTAGTATAATTTCTAAAAGTGAAATTTAAAAGAATAAGCTTAAAATGACAGTAAGATTTTCAGCATTGACCATTTTATTGGTTAGTTTTCATCCTCAAAATGTGTAATTTTATGTCATTTCCAGTGATAGGCAATGATTACATTTTTGTTCCATTTAAAATATTTCAGCTTGCCCAACAACACCCATTAAGATTCTGAAAAAATCTTTGGACTCCATACCGTCTTTAGGCGAGACGGAATTATAACAGTTTTAAAAAATAGTAAGTTAAAAGAGTTTTAAATTTTTTTTTTTTTTTTTTTGGTTGGGGAATAAAAGAGTATATTTTGTTGTGTTGAATTAAAGTTAATAACTGCTGTGCAGGTTAGAAGTGGTTTTAAAAAATCCTCTTTTTGAAAGCGATCTATTTTGATCTGCTGAAATCCTAGATAATTATATATATATATACATGCAAAAAAAAAAAAAAAAGGGGAGGAAAAATTAAAAAAAAAAAATAGCAATTTTTTTATATTATATTAAAAATTGCATGCATTTTCATAGAAAACTCGTTAACTTTTTTAAATTCTGGAATGCATATTTGAAAATGGAATCAAGATAAATGTCAAACATTAAGTTAAAAATGGGTTAGATTTTGTTTATAGATCTCTTTGTTGTTAATTAAAAAAATAATTAAAAACTTTATTTTTTGTTTCATTAATTTTTTTAGTTTAATAGATTTTTTAAATTTTACAGATTTTTCTAATTTTATGTTTTATAAAATAAATTCTGGAACAGTTTTTATGTAAACATTATGCACAGAATTTTTTTTCTCTTCATATTATTGAGATTTCACTCTATCAGTAATAGATAAAGTGAAATGAAACATTGATTTTTATTTTTGTAAATCACAATTAAAAAATGTTTCCTTTTATATGATTATAAGTAAATGCTTTTTCTTTTTATAATCAACAAATTTATTCCGATTGCTATTTTTCTTATAAACGCATCATATTTAAAAATCTCGTGATCCTCTTATAGAATAAAAATTTAAACAAAAGACTTCAGGCAAGACACATTAAAGTTTGCTTACTTTATTGTTTAAAAATGTGCTTATTATTATTTTTTTTTAATTGAAACACGTAATTGAATGATGCTTGTCATATGTGGTATTTAAGAAGTTTGTTTGATAACAGAAAAAATAACAGATTTCTTAAATTTTGCAAGTGTCTTGACTCTACAATTTAAACTTCCAGTAGTTATTCAATGTCGTAATTTTTTTTTTTTTTTTTTTTCATTTTGTATTAAAAATACGCTATATGAACACATTACAAATAATATACTATATTATATTATATGAAATTTTTTTATACTAAAAATAGAGTATACAAAATAATATGATTAAATATTGAAATTGCAGGATAATTAATTGGCAATTTTCTTACTTGCATTTATATATGCTAGGTCTACATTAATATTTTTTTTTATTAGAAATTTTTTTACTTGATATATAATAAAAACATTGCCTTAAGTTTTTAAGAAGTAGTTAGTTAGAGATTTAAGTAATAAAGGATAATAAATAATAAAAATAAGGATAATAAAGGACTTAATAATAATTAAATTTGTAAATATAAATAAACCACTTCTATTGTAAAGTAAAAGAGTACCTTTAATGATTTTAGATTTACAATTTGAAGGTTGTTTATTATTCTGGGAAGTTAGTGTTCATTCAAAATATTTTCCATATTTTTTGTTAGTTTTTCATTTATATAAGAGGGTTTAATTTTTATCTGTAGGAAATACACTGTGTCATAAATTTAATAATGAAAGTATTTTTGTTAAAATATTTTGTGGATATTTTAATGTAATAACATATATTTTGCATTTTTTTCTCCATTAGATTAAATATTTTGAAGGAAAGGAACACAATACCTTCTGCTTCCTACTTATATATATATTTCCGCCGTGAATATAACATTTTACGGCTTCTAGATCTATGCTTGGAGTGTGGATATCCGTTTTGCTTGAATTAATTAAATTAGAGAAAATAATCGCATTCTTTTTATGTGATATAATTTATTTTCATTAAAGTTTTACTATCAAAGTGTTTTTTTTTTTTTATATATTGTCTGTTGAATGACTTCTTGTGACAATTTTTGCAATTTTATTAAGAAAAAAAAATTTTTTTTGTGTGTGTATGCTGTAGATAGATGTTTTTTTTAACATATCATTGTTTTGATTGTATTACATATTAATATATTAAGATTTTATATATCTTTTTCACTGCTAAATAGAAAAGAAAATGAAATTGATATATAAAGGATTTGAAATAAATTATATAAAAATTTTATTCAGTATTTGGTATTCTGTTTTGATAGGAATGTGTTTCGTAATCTGTGGTAAAATAAATTAAAATGTGCCTTTATTGATGTGGTATTAACTTTAAATTTAAAATTATGTGTATGCACATGAGTACTGAGATTCAAGATCATAAAAACTAGAGACAGTGTCTGAATATAGATGTATTTATTTTTAATCATACCCCATATGAATCTTTGCATTGTTATTATTTTTTAATATTATTACTTAAGCCATGTTTTGCTCGAAATACTATGGCTGATTTGTTATATGATACTATGACCTGCATCCTTTTTTCTGTAGTAAGTTAGTTATGCACAAATGTTCATTCCTAGCATGACTTGATGAATATAATATTCCTAACAACATTTGTTGAATTTATTTCTGTGGATTTTATGAAAAACTGCATTATTTTTTTAATCTTTAAATATTACAAATTGTATTTATCTTTTATACTTAAAAAAAAAATTTTTTTTTTTTTTTTAAAATGATTTTTTTGTAAATTTTATTTTTTTTTTAAAAATTAAATTTTAAAAATTTTTTTTTTTTTTTTTATTTAAAAAAAAAATTTTTTTTTTTTTTTCAAAATGATCTTTCTGTATATTTAGTAGTTTATTTAAAAAACTAATTTAATGTATATTATTTTTAAATTGTGGCATCACTTAATAGAGTAAAACATTCAAATACAATTTTCAGCCAAATTTTGTTTTCTTTGTAGTAAGTAGATGGATGTTAAACACTTGCAAAAAAAGACATCCTTGTTTAAATGTTCATGTTAGAATAATACAAAAAATTTTTTAAACAAGAAATTTTGATATATCTTACTTGTGAAGGAAAAGTATTAATTATAGTATGTGCCATGAAGATCAAATATTTATGTATCCTACATTTTCATTTACTGTGAAATATACTTAATTATGGTAGATAAACACTTTTTGTAGTTATATTACTTACTCCAATGGCAAGCAAGATGGATTTTCTCCTTTTTGCTTGCAAATGTTATTCTTGTTGAAAATAAGTCTTGAATTTTTCCAAATGTATGATGACATGAAATGCTTTGTTTCTTGTCATTTAGAAGCAGTCAAAGACAAAATGGTGCTGAAGTATTTTTGTCTATAGTGTTTTGCATGAGAGTAAATGTGTATTTAATCTTTGAAGATTGTTTTTGGTACTCTATTTGAATAGAATGTGCTGAAAATAAATAAGAGAGAATTTTAGTAAGGCGCCAATATAATGTATGAATCTATTGTAAAATTGTTGCTTGTTTTGTCTCTCCTCCTTCTTTTCATTTCTATTATTAATTAAATTGTTTGTTAGAATTTAAAAAAATGTGACCTTATATGAATTTTTTTTTTTAAAGTTTAAAGTAATTTTTAAATAATGTGTTATTATTTATTTTTGTTAATATATTTTTTTCCATTAAGGAGCTTTATATGTATACTATGTTAAATTTTAAAAAAAATGAAGAATCTTTTCTATTTTATTCTCACACATGAAAAGGATTTTATTATCAAATGTGTAAGAGTCGTCCTGAAGTGTTGATTTACATGAAAGTTCACTCCCCTCCCAATATAGCTAAGAAATAAAGACAAAAACTTTATGGGGTATTCTATTTTTTCAAAAGCATAAATATCTAAACTTTCACTTGTTATATATTGAAAATAATAATAATAAATATTGAAATCTTTAAATTTTTTAATAAAAAAAAAATTGGATATATTTATAAAACTATTATAAAATAAAAGTCACTGATGGATGCAAGATCTAGGACGAATAGAAAAGTTGAATTTTTTTTTTGAAGTTTTAGCAGGGAATTTTTGTTTTATAATTCCAATATGTTAAAAATGTGATTTAATATTAATTTTCTGACTTGTCTCAACTTCTTAAATTCATCCTTTATTTTTTGATAGTGTGTATTTGCTGTATACACTTACATGCAAGTGGTAGGCACTTTTTAAAGTTTTAATGCATATGAAACATGGTTAACATAAAAAATACCTTAATGTTTTGAACGATTTGTATTTTAATTAGAAATACAACTGATTGGAGAGAAGAAATTGACTTCTTTCTAGTCTTATGTCTTGAATGTCTACATTCAATTTTTTTCTAACTCTTTATGATGCGACTGGATGAAGTGAATGTAAAAATAGCTCCTGATGTGGAATATCCTGTTGCCTCTTTGTACTTATATGTATATTTTTAAATAAACTGTGTACTTTTCTTTTCAATGTAAGTTACTGATGTATGAGAAAAAATGAAACAACTGGATTCCAAAATTGTTATAGTTTGAATGGGCTTTTTTATTTATTTAAAGGATACAATTTATATATAAAAAAATCTTTGAATTTAAAAAAAAAATGTCTATGGTGTTTTGTATATATGTGTGATGAAGCACCTAATAAAAGAATGCATTTTAAATTATCTGCTTTTCATTTCATTGTGAATGAGCACACTCCATGCTTTGTTCAAGAGAGGTTGAAGCACTGCACAAGCTGGAATTGATGATGCAGGATCTACTGCATTACACCAGTGGGAAAAACAGATGATCCAGAAGTTTCGTTATGCTTAAAAATTGGAGGCATTTTTAAAAGTTTAAAAATTCGACTCCTTTACAAAAACAATTTTTCCAGCTGTGAGGCTCATCGAAAGCTGTCTTGGATCCACCACAAAAGATCTTATTAACGCTATTCTGTTATTAATAAAAGATTCAGTGTATTGCATATAGAACATCTTTATGATTCAAATGTACAGTTTTCTTTTGCTTGTTAAGCTATTCCATAATACTTCGGTACCGGTTCTATTTATAGGACATATTCTTGCACGCACTGTGAATCTGCTTACAAAAAATATATGTCTTAAGTGAACGCAAATACTATACTTTTAAAATTGTAAAAAAATATTTTGCTATTGCGAAAACTATTTTTATGGATAGATGAGTTGATTGAATTTATTTCACACATAGTTCTAAATCAATTAGTGCACAAAGTTACAGAAAAGAGCCGGAAAATTGCGTTTTAGTTATAATAAAGCCTGTCTGTTCATGTGTAAAGCCTGAAATAGGGCGTCGGAAAAAACACGTTATGAACCATCATCCAGTCGACTTTCGAAAAATCTTGAAGATTTGAAATGTTGAATTCTAAAAACCGTAGTCTTTCGGTAGGTCGTAAATGCCTGGGTGCATGATCACATTAAAAAGGTTTATTATAATATGATTTACAGTTTTTTTTTTTTTTTTTGAAAAAATTAACTGCAACACAATGTTGACAAAATTTAAAATTTTTATTTGCTCTAAATAATTATATTTCATAATTAATATATTAAAGTGAAAACTGCCTCTGTTATCACACATGGGCATTATTAAAAAAAATCCAAACATTTTCTGCAATCTTTTGCCTGGGTGCTTTCAGTCTGGTTGGCACAGACACATAAAGTATAGCGATTAAACAACATTGTCTGGGTCGGTGAGGCAGGCAGTACGTCGAACGAAGAATCTTTTGAACAAGGCAAGACACATGGATACTTTTTTTGCTGTTCAGATATGGGATTGTAGCAGGATGTAGTGAAAAAACGACGTTACCAACAATAACTTAGAAATACTAAAAGCCTTAATTACACTACAGCTTCCACATTCATTGTTCATGTCTGTTTCCCAAAGAAAATTTTTTAAATTCATTTTAGTAAAATAAAAAAGTTATATTACAATAAATAAATTTGTAATAATAAAACATACTTGTGGATGATAATTGAGACAGACAGTTGGGCGACGTCCATATATGTTCTGCTTCATGCGTTGACATCTCTGCGTTTCATTTTGATTTACTTCCTTTGGTTCCAGTTTTATAGAAGTTGTTTCGCAGGGACAAGTAGTATGCACAACTAGCATGACAAGGTTGGTGTAAGGTACTTCCTGCACTATAAATTGCCTGCAATCAAAATTTAATACTTCACTCAAATGATATGGTGTATATATCATTTATATAACAGCATTTAAAAAATGTCATATCAATGATTTGCAGAGCATAATTAATGTTGCTCGCCTAGCACATGTTTCAGTATCAAAAATAAATGAAATTGTAGCTGTGGCAAGAGGAACTGGGTCTAAAATTACGGCTAGGTATTAAAAAGAATAATTCATTACTTTTAAATGTGGAAACTGTTAATAGAGAAGTCGTCAGATATGGCAAGCAAAGACATGAAATACTTAGGTTAAAACATGAATGCACAGTTCACCAAGTAACATCAGATTTAAACACCAGTTAGAAAGTATAGGAAACATCATGCTTCCATCGATTTCATAAGAATCTATCTATGGGATTGATTCTAATGAAAGTATCCCATAGATAGTGTTGTTTCTATAAAGATTGTTTGTGAATTAAATGTAGGGAGTTTTGTTCATTGAGGACAACCTGAAGAAAAACATTAATACGATATATTTAAGCAAAACCGCACATCACAAATAAACATATTACAAGATATTTCTTTCGCCATTTACATTGAACACAACTGCGTCATCCATTTTCTTTTCCTCATCTGCCTGTTGCCACTCCAGCACAGATAAACTTACCTCTCATTACAGCTACAGTTTGATCGTGCGCGCGACATTCTCCCCACCTTGAGTTTGGGGATACAAACTCAAAAACAGTAAACATAAAAAAATATTTATACAATTTGAGAAACAAAACGTACAAATAACAATACAAATATTTCAGAATAATGTAATAAAAATTGAAATCAATGTTCAAAAGTTTATAAATCCAGTCTTTTAACTGGTTTTATTTCTTGTCCTGAGCTAGACACGGGAACAGTTTCATTAGAGTCAGTATTAAGCTCAGGGTATTCAGTTACCACTTCCGGAACCTTCTGAGTTTCCGGTACGACTTGCTCATAGTTTGGTGTCAGTTCCATAGGGTACAGTCGTTGGATTGGTCTTAATATGTTTCCCTTTTCAGTTCGCAGTTTCGCAAATCTGATGATTCCATCTTTTCCTGGATAGAGTTCCAGCACTCTCCCTAGCAACCAATGCAACCTTTTTTTATCATCTGTACCAATTAATACTATGTCACCTACATTTAATTTATCCTCTCTTCTGGTAACTGAAGAACGAAGGAAACCCAGATACTCTCTTTTAAATCTTTGATTTAGATTTTCACGAACCTTTTGAATATGTCTCCATCTCAAAACAATATTAGTCTTTTCAATTTGATCTAAATCAGGAACATCATTTAATGAAATGTCCTGAAGAAACATTGAGGGGGTCAAGGTTTTCAGCTCTTGTTCCTCGGATATGTAAGTTAATGGTCTGCTATTCATGACAGATTCGCATTCACAGACGAGAGTTTGCAATTCCTCGTAAGACAAACAGGAGCGTCCAAGATTTTTCCTTAAAAGATCTTTTAAAATTCCAATCAAGCGTTCCCAGAAGCCTCCCCACCATGGAGAGGAGGGTGGGTTAAATTTCCAACGAATTTCGTTGACTCTAAATTCACTTTCAATTTTAGTCCAATCTAATTGTTTCAAAGCGTTGTTTAGTCCTGTAAAATTAGTACCATTGTCTGAATACATCACAGAAATTCGTCCTCTTCAGGCAATAAACCTACGCATAGCTTGGATGAAATCATTGGTACCAAGTGAAGGTATTAGTTCTAGATGGACAGCTCTAAATACGGCGCAAGTAAAAAGTACTATCCACACCTTTTGTTTAGATTTAGTTAACAGAGGTCCAGCTAAGTCCACACCCGATACTTGAAAAACTGCTGCTACTTCTGTTCGGTCTTTTGGAAGAGGCGGAAAAGGTACCTCAAGGTGTTTCACCTTTTGCCTTTTACATGTTAAGTATTCTTTGATAACACTCCGGACAGTCCTTTTCCCTGTCACTATCCAAAATCTTTCACGTAAAATAGTCAGTAGAGTTAATGTCCCAGCATGCTTATTAACAAGATGTTCTTGGGCTATGAATCTTCTCTGCTATGAATCTTCTCACTGCTAGGTGTCTCACTGCTATGGTAGAATTATTGGAGAAATAAAATCTTTCGATTCTTCCTCATTTATCAATCTGGACTTTAATCGTAAAATTCCTTCTTCATCTTCAAATATTAGAAAACCTTTCAAATTTTTCCGTGTTTCCTCATTAGAGTAACATTCCTTCTGTATTACACGGAAAATAATCTTTTGTGCATTTAACAATTCTTCATTTTTAAGTTCCGTACATTTTCTTAAGTTTTTGGCATTTGGTTGAAAACGAAGTATCCAAGCCATAACCCTAATCATCTTTGAAAACCTAGAAAATCTTTTGGCCAACTGTAATGAAATTGACTCTAGCTCTGTGTTATTAGCAGAGATGACTGACTTCCGTTTCTCTGTCTCTACTTCTTTCTTGTTAATATTTACAGTTGATTTTGGCCACTGCTCCTTCGAATTCTTCAACCAGGCTGGCCCTTGCCACCACTTGTGTTTCTGAAGTTGTTTAGGTCCACAACCTCTTGATAAAATGTCTGCTGGATTCTGGTCAGTTGTAATGTGGAACCAATCTTCTGAAGTTGTTAATTTTCTTATCTCACTTATTCTATTGGTAACGAATACTGACCACTGTTCTCGACTAGTTATCCACGTAAGAACTGTGGAAGAATCGGTCCAAAAGTAAGCCTTGACGTTGGGAAGTTTCAGAGCTTGTGTCACAGAACTAAACAGCCTAGCACCGATGGTAGCGGCCATTAATTCAAGACGTGGTATAGTAATAGTCTTCATTGGAGTTATTCGTGACCTGGCTTGAAGTAATTGAACGGTCGCTGAGCCCATACTGGATTCACTTCTTAAGAAAAGGCATGCCGCATAAGCTGTCTTACTGGCATCGACAAAAGTATGGATACTTAAATTGGATTCCTTCATCACACCTAACCATCTGGGAATTTTTATATTTTTGAAGTATTTCAATTGTTTTATCCATTTTAAAAATTGCTTCTTAATTTCATTGTTCACTTCATCATCCCATGATTCTTTGGTCTTCCAAGTAGCTTGCGAATCATAACAGGTGCAAGGAAACCTATGGGATCAAACACTCGACTAACCAGTGAAAGTATTTTCCTTTTAGTTATCTTTTCTCTTTCATCAAATTCCAAAGATTCTGAGTCTATTTCTAAGGTATCTAAACTTTTGTCCCAAATCAGTCCTAATACTGGTGATCTTGTACTTTCTGAAGATGCAGAGATGGCAGAGCTTTCCCATCCTCTGAGATCAAACATTCCTTCTTTCATTACATTAGTTGCAGATTCTACGAATATTTCTAGTTCTGCATTATTTTGTACACTAGTTACACAGTTATCTACATAAAAACTTTCTTGTAATTTTTTAAGAAATTCTTCAGAGTAACGTTCTTTTATTGATTCTTTTGATAAATGGTAATTAATGACAGCCATTAACAGAAAAGGGCTGCTGGTGACGCCAAAGACAACTCGAGCATGACGGTAAGTTCGTATATTACCCTCATTGTCATACCAAAGAAATCTTACGAAATCTCGATCTTTCTCATGTAAATATATTTGTAGAAAAGCCCTTCTGATGTCGGAGATTACACCGATTGGTTTCAGTCTAAATCTCGCCAAAATAGAAGGAATTGATTCAATTAAATTATTTCCAGTCTCCAAACAGTCATTTAATGACGGATGGTTATGGATCTTAGCAGAGGCATCGAAGACCGGTCTTATCTTCATTGAAGATGTTGTGGATGTTTCTTTGAT
>BPLQ01002178.1:39855-71770 GCA_021605075.1 Caerostris darwini | reverse complement strand
ATATATATAGTTTTTTAAATAGTTTTGTCTTTGACTTTAAGAATAATGATATATTACACTGATATGCACACAAACACATATATTGTAGTGGTGTGGGTGCGGGTCACGCATTCAGGTACCTGATTGTAGTGGTGTGAGTACAGTTCGTTCACGTACGCGTTCGTACACGTACACGTTCGGGTGCCAGACTGTAGTGGTAGGGGTACGCGTCACACATTCAGGCACCTGATTGTAGTGGTGTGAGTACGGGTCACAAGTTCGGAAACTAGACTGTAGTGGTAGGGGTACGGGTCACACATTCGGGCGCCATATTGTAGTGGTAAGAGTACACGTCATACATTTCGGCGCCAGATTGTAATGTGCATATTGGGAAAACAAATTGTAACTGGGTGTGGTTGGGTTGAAATACTTGAGGCACACGTTGGAAAACTCACAGCTTTATTTACACGAGCACAGATACCACACACATACAATTAGAGACATACAATATTTAACACATTTAAAGACATATAATTAGAGATGCGTGGAAAGATTCCACTTCTAATCTGAAAATTCGAAACTCGGCTACAAGCAGGGTGCATGAAATATACTTTCTCACCGGGTGTGAGAGTCTGTAGGTCAATTGAACATTTCTTCTGAATGTCACAGGGGCGCTCTTGCCAGTGGGTAGGAGGACGCAGAATTGCATCGTGTTTATTATATACTTTATTCCATTATTGTTATATATATATATATATATATATATTTATATATACAGTAGAACCTCTTTAAGTCGAACTTCGATAAGTCGAATACCTCCACAATTCGAAAAAATTTTTGTTCCCTTCCCTTCAAGCCCCAAAACCTCCATTACTCGAAATTTCAACCCTCTATAAGTCAAAATAATTAGTCAATCCCCAAAAGCGATTTTGATATATATTTTCCCTCCGTAACTCGAAAAAAAAATTGGACCTCTGTATCTTGAACATTAGCAATGTTTGATTTTACAGTCTTTTTTACAACCTTTACAACTCGATCATTTGAAAATAATTACCTCTATAGCTCGAAGAAAAATAAGTTACCGACTTTAAGGATTTGCCGGCAATGCACGCCATTGTTTCTTCGAAAACAATGCATGAGTAGATAGTAAATAGAATAGCCAACTCTATGAAATAGCAACTCGGAAGAAAAATAATTTTCTGCTCTTTATATCCTAGATAACGCTATAGATAGAGAACGAGCGAATTGTCTAAAGCAAAAAAAAAAAAATAATAATAATAATAATAATGATAACTGACTTTTTTAATGCATAATATTTTTAATTTTAAGGTTGTTTCGGAATTATTTCGATTTTTATTGTAGTACATAATATAACTTTTATGTTGCAAATAAACATGTTTGTTACCTCTGTAACTTGAATTTTTATTTATTTTACATCTCTAGCTCAAAATAAGTTAGATAGAATCTAGACCTCTACACGTCGAATATAACCTTACAAAATCCGCGTAAGTCGAAATCCTCCATAAGTCGAAAACTCTATAACTCGAATTATTTGGCGTCTCCCTTGAAGTTCGACTTACAGAGGTTCTACTGTATATATGTGTGCGTATTTGATATAAAAGATAAAATGTATCGCTCAATAACATATGTATTTGCACGACAATAAGAGTTTATGCAGCGGGATTATGATTAAACGAGTATAAATATTACTGTAAATAGCAGCAGTATTTAGAAGAAAAGAAAATGAAAAATCTATAAACCACAATGAATAATATTTGCAGCAAAAAAAATTTCCATATATTTCATTAAAAAAATTTGTAAGTAAAAATTTATGTCTGATATAAAATGTTTTGGACAGTATCATATGTATTTGCACAACAATAACAGTTTAAACAACGAGATTATGATATTAATTGAGTATAAATATTACTTTAAATAGCAACAGTATTTCGAAAAAACTTACGAAAATTCGAGAAATCTCAATAAATCAAATTTACAACAAAAAGCTTAGAGAAATTTCAGTTAGAATGTGTTTCATTAAAAAAAATCTGTAAATAATTATCTATGAAAGCAAAAATATATGTCTTTCATATAAAAGTTAAAATGTATAGATCAGTACCATATGTATTTACATAACAATGCTAGTTAAAGAAACGGGATTATGATTAAATGAGTATAAATATTACTGTAAATAGCAGCAATATTTAGAAGAAAAAAAATAAAATTCTAAAACCTCAATAAGTAATATTTACAACAAAAAGCTTCAAGAAATTCTCATTGGACTGATTGTGTTCCATTAAAAGAAATCTGTAAGCAGATTTTTGGAGGACACTTTGCAAACTAAATTTCTCTTAATTTAACTGTATTTTTTAAGTTTATATAATAACCACACAATACCATCAAATCAAATACTCCATTACATAATCCAAAAAGATCTATTCCTTCTTTATTTCTATTAATTCCCCATTTTTATCCAGTTCGCTAACAATCAATCTCACACAGCTTCAAATCTTACCAGGAGTAGCGTTTTGGTGATAACTGGGATTAAATTAATTAACCTGGACATCCGCTTTCCTTTCCAAGTGGAACACTTTTCAATTATCCTCGATCTGATGGTAGCTGAAATCGACAATGGAAACAGACAGGGTGATTACCATCAACTATGGCGTCTTATTAGCCGTCGATTCTTAATGAACGAGAGGACATTGGTATTTTGATCGTGGACAAATGTAACATGGCTGTAATTTATCTTTGAAAACAGATTATAAACAAAGATCATTTTAACTTCGACGATTTATGGCTTTTAAATACATTTTGCCAAGAACTTCTGATTTTGCAACTCCAATATGTTCTAAATACAATGCGAATTTAGTTCCTTTCCTAGTTGCTATAACATCAAGTAATACGACATAAAAACAAGTTACACACAATTATTCTTTTATCAAATTAAGGAGGAACTGTCTCCAAATCATCGTTTTATGGCACATTATCATCGATTCTTACCATAATTGAGTTAAATTAATTGACCTTAATTTTTCATTTTTGTAATTAGAAAATGTTTTATCATGTGAAATACAAGCAGATTTGATGTAAGAATAAGAAATGCAAAGAACATGGTTTTAAACTGCAATAATTTCAGGATCTCATATTAAGAATCAGTTCTTATTAAGAACATGGTTTTAAACCGCAGTAGTTTCAAGATCTCATATTAAGAATCAGTTCTTATTAAGAACATGGTTTTAAATTGCATTAATTTCAGGATCTCGTGGCAACTGGCAACTGGCGTACCGTTTACGGAGTACCAACAGGGGGATATACCCCTTAAACCTCCTCATCTTAATTCATAAATAAACTTGGAATTTTAAATGGCTGCTTAATTATTGTTAGTAAAAATAAAAGATAAATGTTTCTAAATTCAAAATTAAGTAGGTACTCAAAAAAAAAAAGAAAAAAATACTATTTATAAAAAAGTAAGATACAAAATAAAAGAAATTAAAAGTTTAGTTTTAAATTCGGTACAATTAGGGACCAGTTGTCGATGCCTTTTATTATTGCAAAAACGTAAACAAACCCTCCAACCCTTTGTTTACTGGTCACTGATTGGAAATCATGCTGAACGGTGAGAGCCAATAGGAGCAGACAGGATCTCGTAATAAGAAATAGTTCTTATTAAGAACATATGGTTTCTACTGCAATAATTTCAGGATATTTAATTTTTAATATATTTAATTATTTCATGTTATTTAATTATTAATTAAGATTTTAAAATATATAATAATAACTATACGATATCAGCAAATCAAGTCCTCCATTAAATATCCAAAAAGATCTATTCCTTCTTTAATAACCAATTTCTATTAATTCCCCATTTTTATCCAATTCTCTAACAATCAATCTCACACAGTTCCAAATCTTACCAGGAATAGCGTTTTGGTGATAACTGGGATTAAATTAATTAACCTCGACATCCGCTTTGCCTTCCAAGTGGAGCACTTTTCAATTATCAACGATCTCATGGTAGCTGAAATTGACAATGGAAACAGATAGCATGATTACTATCGGCACAGAACCATCAACTGTGGCGTCTGATTAGCCGTCGATTCTTAGTGAACGAGAGGACATTGGTATTTTAATCGTGGAGAAATTTAACATAACCGTAATTTATCTAGACTCTTTGGCAACGATTCTGATTAGAAACAGCGATCAAATCAGTTGAGTGATTTATATCTTTTAAATACATTTTGCCCAAAGCTTCTGATTTTTAAACTTCAGTGTGTTCTAAATTCAATACGAAACTCTCGAATTTAGTTCCTTTTCTGTTTGTTGGAACACCAAGCAATACGACTCAAAAACTCGTTAAACACAAATGTTGAATTATTCTTTTATCAAATTAGGAAGGAACTGTCTCGAAATCATCGTTTTATGGACATCCATAACGACCCTTTCCAGAACTTAGTTAAATTAATTGACATTAAAAATTTCATTTTCGTTTTCCTTTTAATTAGAAAATGTCCATCCTGCATTGCAGGACGCGATTAAACACAACTACACGACATGTCGTTAGTAACAGTACACAGATTATTTTATCCTAATCTTCAGTTCTTTAAAATAACCACCTGATCAGACAAGGACTCTATCCTTGATATAGCCCTAAAAGAAAAAAGATCAAGAGTAATAATAACTGCATGACTATGATGTTGTTCGATCCATTTCAATGTAACGGCTGAGAAATTTCTTGTCGAGGAATTCACGAAAAAGTGCTCCGATTTTCAAACAAATAATCCACGGTTGAAATTCTTATAACTGAGATGCAATGGATTGTTCCAATAATTTTAAATAAAATGTTAGAGGTGATGTTCGTTTCTTCAAAGAAAAATGGGCCAATAACCTTGTTGTGAATGAGGACACACCAAACATCAACTTTAGGGCTGTCTATCAGTACCAGTACAATGGATTCTCTATCCCCAGATGATCTGGATTGGGAATTCCTGATGTGGATTCTCTGATTCTTAGAGAAAGGCATTATGTTAATTTACCTTTCTGTAGACATGAATGGTTATCACATAAAAAATGCGTTTTAAATAATCAGTATGCAGACATTAACTACATCCCGATCTATTGCACAAAAAAACTGTTAAAATTGAACTATCCAATGATGCCAAAATTACACTATTACATTCTATGGTTATTTTGTAATAAATTTTTATAATCAAGGCAAGATTTTGTGTTTACACTGTATTATTATCACTGAAATGACAGTTATAAAGAATGAAATGATAAATGCACAATATGAGACAGAAACTATATTTACAAAATTATATTTTATTTCTACCTGTCAAAAATGTAAGCAAGTATATATATATATATATATATATATATATATTTAATTTAATTTATTGACATTCTGAAAAAAATATTCTTGCAATTCTGAAAACCATTTTCACAAAAAAATGAAACAAATTGCTGTAAGAATAGCAAAAGTTTTGACAACAAAATAAAAAATATCTCAAATAATAGTAAAAGGCCAACTGGAAAATAAATGGAAAAAACTAATACATATTTCTTCCACCAGATGACGAATATTGTTCAAATTCAAAATTTCAAAACGTTTTGTAAGATTGCAAATGGTACAATTATTGTTTAAAAAAGGGCCGTCAAAAGCAATTGTTGAAACCTAGTGACAAAACGAATTGTATACAAATATATTGCCAGATAATGGCATCCAATAAAAAACAAAATTTTATGTCGATCAGTTGTAGTTTTCACCCATAAAATATATTATTTTTTTCGGCAGCTGATTTTTTTTTTTATTTTCTTTTCGATTAATTATTTTGATTCGCTAATTTTTTTTTAATTTCTTTTACAAATTATTGGTTTATTTATTTCACTAGCTTTTTTATGTATCATATTTGTTTAAATCTTTTTCATTAGCTAATAATTATATAATTAAATAAATAAAGTAAAATTGTTAAAAAAAATCGTCTGGTGAAAGAAAAAAAACCATTTTATTTCAAAGTGAAATGAGATTTTTTAAAAAAAATCGTTTGGAATTCTATAATTACTTATTCTTTAAAAATTGTTCTTATGAAATTTGTTCGTATATTAAATTCTAAATTTTATGGGTAACACGTATATCGGCCCGGCAGATTATATTTATTTATTTATTTTTGTATTTGTTATTTTTTATATCTGTAGATCGTGAGAATTAAGTCTTGATTTATAAAAGTTCGAGAAATATTGGGTTAGAACAATTTATTAAAAGCCTATCATTTCATAACAATTTCTTTCACAAGCTATTGGTTTATTTTTTTATTTCTTTCACTAACTTTATTATGTATAATATTTAAATATATATACATAAATATATAATAATAATATATGTAATAAATATATTAAATATATATATATATATATATATTTATGTATTTAAATTTCTTTCAGGAGTTAATAATTATATAATTACATAAATAAATAAATAAATTAAAATTGTTCTAACAGATCGTCTGGTGAAAGCAAAAACCATTTTATTTTAAAATGAAAAATGACATTTTTCAAGTAATGGAAGTCGTTTGGAATTCTACAGTTATATATTTTTAAAATTGCTGTTATGCATTTTGTTCTTAAATTAAATTCTAAATTTTATGGGTAACCTGTAAATAGGCCTAGCTAATTATATTTTTATTTCTTTATATATTTATTTTTTATACTTCTGTATAGTGAAACTGATAGTGTGGATAGTAAATTTCGATTCGTAAAAGTTCAAAAAACATTGGATTAGAACAATTTATTAAAACCTTTTCATTTCATAGCAATTTCTTTCATAAACTATTGGTTTATTTTTTTCATTTCATACACTAACTTTTTATTTATAATATTTAGTTAAATTTCTTTAATGAGCTAATAATTATATTACTAATAAACAAATATATAAAGTAAAATTGTTCTAAAAGATCATCTGGTGAAAGAAAAAAAAACATTTTATTTCAAAGTGAAAATTATATTTTTCAAGAAAAACAATCTTTTGGAATTTTATAGTTATTTATTTTTTAAAATTGTTCTTAAGCATTTTGTTCTTACATTAAATTCTAAATTTTATGAGTAACCTTTATATCGGCCCAGCAGATTATATTTTTTTATTTATTTATATATTTGCTATCTTTTGTACCTATGGATCGAGAAAATTTAAATCTTGACTGTACACCTCGATTCATAATAGTTTGATAAACGTTTGGTTAGAACAATTTATTAAAAGCTTTCCATTTCATAACAATTTCTATCACAAGCTATTCATTTATTTTTTTTCTTTTACTAGCTTTTTTATGCATAATATTTATTTAAATTTCTTTCATGAACTAATAATTATATAAATAAATAAATAATGTAAAATTATTCTAAAAGATCGTCTACTGAAAACAAAGACCATTTTAATTCGAAGTCTCCTTTTTCTAGAAAAGAAAATCGTTTAGAATTCTACAGATAATTATTTTTTTAAATTCTTCTTATGCATTTTGCTCTTACATTTTCTATTACATTATCAAATTCATTACAGATTCTAAATTTTATGAGTAACATGTATTTTATCTGACTATATTTTATTTATTTATTTTTATATTAGTTGTCTTTTTTACCTGTGGATAATAAAGATATCTTGATTGTAAACTTATACTAAAAGTTCGAGTTATTACTAAAAGTTCGAGGAACATTGGGTTAGAACAATTTATTAAAAGTTTTTCATTTCATAGCAATTTCTTTCACAAGCTATTGCTTTTTTTTTATTTCTTTCACTACCTTTTTAATGCATAATATTTATTTAAATTTATTTCATGAGCTAGTAATTATTTAATTAAATAAACAAATAAATAGAGTAAAATTGTTCTAAAAGGAAATATATAATATATATAAAATATAATATATTCTATATTTATTTTTTTAATTGTTTTTATGCATTTTGTTTTTACATTAAATTCTAAACTTTATGATTAACCTGTATATCAGGCCAGAATATTATATTTAATTATTTATTTTTATATTTGTTATCTTTAAAACCAGTGGATAATGAAGATTTATGTCTTTAATGTAAATTTCGATTCGTAAAAGTTCGAGAAACGTTGGGTTAGAACAATTTATTAAAAGTTTTTTATTTCGTAACAACGCAGATTGAAAAAAAATATATTTCAATAATAATCTTTCTATAAAGGACATAACAAATGTTTATTTCAATAAATTGTTTTAGTGGCAAATGAAAATCTTATATATTTAGTTTTACTTTTGTTTATGTTTAAAAACAGGATTCATAATCGATAAATTTCATTGAATAACCAGTAGTGATCTTTTATGTTAAATTGAAATTTTTGTTTAGGTCATAAATTGAATTATACTTGCTGCTTGAATTGTTATTGAAATATTGAAAATGGACATTTTTAAGATATTGATATTTTCAACGACATTAACTCTTGTTCTACATAATTTTAAAAACATTTCATAAAATTCTTTACATTAAAAATGAGGGAAAATATTTTACTTTCCATTGTTTATTTATTTATTTATTTTTGTTGTTGTTGTCCTTAAATGTTCATCGAATAGCCGTTTGAGAGTTTATTTAATTTGTTTTAAAACAGATATGTTATTTTCTGTTTCAAGATTATATCATAAAAAAGATTTTATTTGTATATAGGATGACATCTTTAAAGTACAACTTTTAGTATAATCATTATTTGTGGATATTTATGATAGATAGTATTTTGTTTCTCTTTTTTGCACAAGCATTTATTTCTTTAACATTTAATGTTGTATTTGTTATTATTACATGTGTTATATAGACAGATACAATTATAATTTGGAGGATTTATGAAATATTATATATTGTTAGCTTCTGAAATTATATTATGTAAAAGATAATTGTTGGGGATTTTAATATTTATTCAGTACATCTTAAACTAAGTTTTTCAGGAATTGTCTAAAAATTTCACTACATGACTAAAGTTCATTTAATGCTATATTTTACACTATACAGTACATTTGTTATATAGTAACATTTAATGATATATTCGCTATTACATTTGTGGCATAAATAGAAACAATTATACAGGATAATTATACTTAAAGTCCAACTTTCAAAATGCTGTAAAAAAAGAAACACTCGTCGAAATGAGTTCAAATTTAAACTGAAGATATTTGAAAAAGTGGCAAACAGTACGACATCAAAAACAGTTCCCAAGTGTATTAATAGATAGCGCTGTAAGCGACATAAAGAAAGTGAATTATTTGAATGATATGCTATACATGAATGATATTCTTTGAAGGGCAGCCAGTGATATTTTGAATCGAAATGACAACGTATTTGGCATGAGTTGCACATTAAACCAACAGCAGTGTTCATTGTGCTTGATTGTTTCGGTTTTTTTAAGGAAAAAATGACTTCCAAATTATTCAACAGTTGTGACACTGTTAGCGGAAAGTCGATCATCCACCACGGCAAGGTCATACCAAATTGGATGGACAAAATCGTTGTAACTTTTTTTTTTGATGCCATATCGTTTCCCCCTTCAAATATCTTCTGCTCAAATTTGAACTCATTGTGAAGAGTGACTATTTTTTACAGCATTTTGAAAGTGGGATTTTAAGTATAATCACCATGTACTGTGGAGCTTTTATGGAAAAGATATATAGTATAATTCTGAAATTATATTATGCAAAAGATAATCATTGGGGATTTATGTATTTATTTAGAACATCTGTAAATTTTCAGGAATTAGTTACAATTTCTCATTTAAAGACTAAAATTCATTTAATGTTATATTTTACATTATACAGTATATTTGTTACACAATACATTTAATGATATTTTTGCTATTACATTTGTGACCTATATAAAAACAATTATAATTTGGAGGTTTTATTGAATATCAAACATAGTATGCTTCTGAAATTATATTATGTAAAAAATAATCATTGCTGATTTAATTAATACACCTGAATCTATATTTTTCAGAATTGGTTAAAAATTTCTCATTAAAAGACTAAAGTTCATTTAATGTTATATTTTTATTACTTTTGTCGCAATGATAGAAACAGTTATAATTTGAAGGTTTCGTTGAAAATGTAAAATACAATATACAATATGTTTCTGAAATTATTTATGTAAAAGATAATAATTAGTTATTTATTTAATACATCTAAAAGTAATTAATACATTTAATATATCTAATGCATCTGAAAATACAACTAATTTTTTCAAAAATTTCTTAAAAATTTCTCACCAAAAGGCATCCATTCTGATTATTCCAATATAATGCCCTATAAATTTTCGAAAACTAATTTAAACACGTCAGTTATATTTATTGTGATAATTAAAAATTTTGATTGGAATATCGACATCTCCCGACATATTACTGACTTCAAAAGATTAAAATTAATTGTTTTCATCGTGAGTTTAAACGATTGAAAGTATATATTGATTGAGGGCTGAGGGAAAAGAATTATTATCGGAAAACTGCACTCACATAAGAGGCATTGTCGTTTATCGAATACTGGAATTGACAAAAGAAGAGATGTGTTATTGAATTTAGCAGTTATATCAGTGGAAATATTGGCAACTTAATTAAATTAATTTAAAAGTGAGCATTTATGTTAAACTAATACTTTTCAATAATCTGAATTGATAGTGTATGATTTCGGAGAAAACTGTGACTCACTTTCATAGCATTCCATGCATTTTCGATTTAGACAAGTGCCCTAGGTTTTAAAAGTCATCATGAATTCGAAAAATGATAGTTTAATTCAAGTTTTCCACAAATCAGCGGATAAATTATAGATAGAAAGTAATTAATTGTAAAACTGATAAGTTAGAGATAAATTGATTGTAAAGATAATAATTGATGTTAAAAAATTGATAATTGTAATAATAATAATTGCAATAATAATAATTGCAATAAGATAAATTGTAATAAGATAAATTGTAAAGAGATAAATTGATTACATTGTGGTTTTGAAACATTAGACTAACCAATTGGTATATTTTTAAGAAACAAATACCCTTGGCTTTCTGTATTTCTCGACCAAATTTACACTGGATTACCTGTTGAAATCGTGCCTTAATGCCATGTGCCTAAAATTGAGCCTTTTGTTCAGCCTAAAATTCAGCCTTTTTGTTTATTTACTTGGCGACTAGCCATCCTAGTGATGAATTTTGGCGTGATATCGTTTTAACTCGGAAACTAATTACGGTATTTATTATTATGTGTACTTGGCGGCTTGGCATTCTGACGATGTATTTGACACAAACGGTACACATTCTAGATTTTTACCGCCGTCTTATTAAAAATATTTATTTAATCCTAAAATTCTGCATTCCAATATTCTTTGCAGAATACAGAATAGCACGAGAAATTTGCAAAATTTTAAGTTGCCCCACATTTTTTTTTTAATACTAGCAGACCCGGCCACGCGTTGCTGTGGCTTTCTTGTATTTCGTTCAATTATTAGATACTATAATTGATATTGTTAAGGAAGTGATTGGTAAAAGATTGATGAAAAGTTCAAATTGAGCTGCAACGGATAGAAAATGTTTCATTTTTATTAATTTAATGAATGTTGATTTTTAACACAGTTTTATAATTATTTTACCAAATTTAATTTTTAATAATCATTTCTTTCATTTGTCTAAGAACTAAGCGATGAACACTATTTCTTGTTAATCTGTCTTTCGTTAAAATAAATAAATTCGTTAAATAATTTAATAAGTTGGTTAAGATCTGTATAGAAAAATCTGTATAAAAACTATCCTATCTGTCAAGTTGGAACAAAACACATTTGAAAAAAAAAGTTAAATTCGGATTGTTAGTTTCGGAGTTCATCCCGGACAAACATCGTGACACGGGAATTATATATAATAACGACGAAATATAAAATTCGTCGATTTTTCATTTAAATAAAAAAAGATCTGAATAAAAACTATCCTATCTCTCGAGTTGGAACAAAACACACATTTAAGGGAAAAAAAAGTTAAAATCGGGTAGTTAGTTTCGGAGTTCCTCCCGAACAAACATCGTGACACGGGAATTATATATAATAAAAGATATGCATAAACATGTAAATGTAGGATTGTAATTGACAAAATGATTGAGAAGCAATTTTTTTTTAATTATGTATTTATTACATATCCTCACAATATATATACAAATGTACGTTTTATAAACGTAAGTGTCCAGTGATATTTACAATGAATATATACAATGAAGAAGACGGTGAAAATGAAATATACAGATGAAAAATGAAATATGAAATATGTACAATGAAATATATACAGTGGAATAAATATTTACATTTTTTTTTGTGAAACAAGCAACGAATATTATTAAAAACACATAACATAAAAACATATAACATAAAACATATAGCATAAAACATATAACATAAAACATATAACATATAAACATATAACATAAAACATATAACATAAAACATATAACATAAATCATATAACATATAAACATATAAAAACATAAAAACATATACGCAATTCCCCACTTAGGCTCTTCTTTTTCTGTGAGTGTTGTTGTTCGCTTTCACTCTCTTTCTTCAATTATTAGAAAAGTTGGTTTGTCCTCTAATATTTCTCTGGCTATTGTTCGGAAAGTTCAGTTACTTGATTTGTTAGATTTATTGTCAAATGAATGGTTTGAAAATGTTCTGTAATCTGTAAACTCTTTTTCAGGTAATATGTTCTAAATATATTTTGCGATGAGATGGTTTTTCCAAATGGCAGCTGATAGATTGGTGACATAATAATGATATTAACTTTAATGGATGAATGTCTTTGATATTGTGTTCCTATTGATATTTTTCTGCAGTTGCAAAGATGTTGATTAGTCTATTGCCATGTTGCTTACTTCTATTGAAAATACTGGAATAGTTTCAAATATTGCTGAGTGGCTGGCATTATTGCTCCTTTTAGAAAGATGTATTGGTTAATAGATGATTTGGAAATATTGTTTGCTTCTTTTTGCTCTAAAATAATTACTTGATGTGGTTTTTCTTGCATGGTTTTCCAAATTCTTCTATTATTATATAGGAAATAGTGACTGGTAGAACTGTTTATAGGTAGACGGATGATGGATATACATTGCAGATGATTAGCTTCAAGATATTGTCTTTGCATCTGAAATGTCTATTCTAATATAGGAATTCGATTATGGTAGGAATAATTCGAAGGAAGGAAATATTACATCATCAGAGCTATGTAGTAGTTTGAAGAAGTTTATTCACATTCTTTGGAGGAATTTAGTGTCAAATCGATGCATCGAATTTTTTCTTTTCTGCAGTGTATTCAAAAACTATTATGTTTGAGTTGAGTTTTCCAATTATATTATTAATATAGAGGCTTTTAGCTGATACATGATTAAAGGTAGAAGAATAAAAATATAGATGATTTTCTTTAATATTTTGTAATGACGAATTTGTCCTTTAATTGGAGTAGATGGCAAATAGTCTATGGCCGAATTCACAGTTGTGTTTCCGGAATCACTTTTGATTGATGCTTGAATTGGTCGATTGATAGGTGCTTGAATTGGTCGATTGATAGGTGCTTGAATTTGAAGATCCAGGATATTGAAGGAAGGATTCTTGGAGCAGATTATTGAGCAGACAAATTGTGAAAAAGTAAATATATGATGAGATAATACGAGTTTTGCTTGCAGAAGATGTTATATTGTTTGGCTGGGTATTTTGCTGAATCTGTGGTTTAAAATAGTTTCATTTACTTTGTTCGATATTGACTGAGTTATTTTTAATGAAGTTTTCAAATTATATTATTATTGTTATACGCGGTGAGTCTGTCAAGTCTGGATATTACCATCTCTGTTGGTGGATCTGTTTAAGAAAATGAAATTATTACATGGTGATGGGTTTTAAAATATTATGTTTGTGTAGATATTGTTCAATGGTAGGGTATGTGAGTAATTCATCGACGGTGGGCTGTCTGAGTTCTATTGTAATGTCGGGAATTGTTTGAGTGGGTGTGTGGCTGAGAGGAGTATTAAAAGTGGCAATGGGTTTGAGGCAGTTATCAGTAATTTTCTTTTGCTCTGTGGTTGGATAGACTAGTAAATGGTCAACGGTTGGTTCTCCGGTGTTTATTACAATTATTTTAATATTTTTAAGAGGTGCCTGTTTATTGAATCTATTTTTAATACGTGCGGAGTTAGTGATATCCAGTGACATGTGGAAGAAAAAAACTACGGTGCAAATCAAAATAAAACTGTACGAGGGAAAGGCTAAAGAGAGAATGAAACACAGCCAAGCGAGCACATTAAATGGAAAATCCATTTTTAACTTATAAAAGCAGAATATAAACGAGATCAGAAAATAACTCACCAATATCAATCAATGCAAAATACTTTGTGATTTATTTTCATTCTTGCATTGCAACAGTGCATACTTTCAACAATCGATACTTATGTTAATAGTGAAATCCATTATTGTTTTGTAACAGAAAAGTTTTTATTATCATTGTTCCACGTCTATTAAAATTTGAGATATTAATAATATATTTTAAACTCCTGTGTTGTAATTAGATTGATTAGCAACAATGTTTTAAAATTTACTTGATAGAAATTTAAATGGGATATATGCTGTATTATATAAATAATTTTTATTTACAGTTTATCAATTCAAATAAAGAACTTTTGGGGAATAACAATATTTTCATTGATATATGTCATATATTTACGCCCAATTTAACATGTTAATAAAATCATCACTTTTTTTAAGTGAAAATAATTGCTATCGTAGCAATATTATTACAAAACTATTAGATTTATATTTATATCATGGACCTGAATTTCAAGCGCTCTGGCTGTCAGTAAAAGATTTAATCGAGTCCCAATGGTGCCATGGATGTTTGTATTGGAATCCAGTTTAAACCGTAGGTCCTATTCTAATAGGAGCGTAGAACATTGTTGGGATAGCTCGCGTATGTAGCATATCTTCACGGTTGCCCCCTGGGTATTTCTAAATGAGTAACAGCGGTGGCTCTTGCCATGGAGGATTAACTATCGCTACATTGCCATTTGCATTAAAACAAAATAAATTTTATTTTTATCCATAATTTTTATTATAAAATGAATTGTCTATATTTCATTTCGAAGCATTACCATAAAAAAAATACTTATGATCGTATACGTTGCGCTTATCTTCAAGTTACAGCACCCCTGGGTAATGCAAAGTGAGTAACGTCTGTGCAGCGCTTGCCTTAAGGCATCCAAGGCCAAGCTGCCTAAGTGTTTTCCGGCTGCATTAGAGAGAGAAAAAAATATTTATTTCATTTTACACGCGTATTTTAAATATTTCCACAACTTTTTGAAATATCGTGCAGCAATGAAAAAGTGCTATATATCAAAAAATTTCTTTTATCACTGTATTTCACATATTACAATTTAAAAAGAATTTATTTAGTGCAAATTATTTTAATAGATATTATGATATTTTTCTTTACGTCACTCTGGATACTTTTTGATGTATGTAAGAATACAAATTGGCAGGCCTTCAATACCAGATGGGCTGAAAGGTTCGTAGGCTGACACATAGATGGCGCTACTAATATTAAATCCACATGATTTTCAGTTAGCCCTAACCTTCAAAAGAAACGTGTATAAATTTGACAGCTGTAACAACGTATACCTTGAAGATATGCTACACACGCCAGTAATACTATCCCCACAACGCTCTACGCTCCTATTAGACTAGGACCTACGGTTTAAAGTGGATTCCGAACCATCCATGGCACCATCATCAGGCCCCCAAAAATTATTTTATAATAAATAAAATTTATTTTATTATAAATAAAAATAATATTAATATTAATAATATAAATAAAATTAATTATTATAAACAGAATATATTTTATAATCAATTAAATTTTATTTTATATATAATAAAATAAAATAACATTTATTTTATAATAAATTAAATTTTATTATAAATAAAAAAAAATTATTTTATAATAAATAAACTATAATAAAACAAAATAAAATATAATTTATTATTATTGCATAATATTAATTCAAATATTAAATATCAAAAAAGAAAATTATTTATCATCCTAGACATAAAAAATTATTTTACATAACGTGAAATAATAGTTGTCATATTCTCAAAGAAAAAAATTATACTATTCTACTCTAAATAAACCACGATTCATTTCAAAATAAACAAATAAATCTTAATTTTTTTGCCACATATTGTACATATAAAAAGTGAAAATTTTCACAACTATCTATTTATTTGTGGGCCCGCAAACATATTTTTTATATTTCAATGAATCACAGGTTCGTGTCCTACACATATTGACAAATCTTACGTGCAGTCAGTTAAATCAGAAGATGTCAGCAGCCCAAATTTTTCGAAATTAATGACGCCCACGACTTTCAAAGACAGAAAGCGGAATTTTAAGAATAGATTTCACGGCAAGCAGTTCTTTATACTTGCATTATTAAAAAAGAAAGTAAATATTTCCATCCTATTGAAACAAGTGCTTTAAACATTTACTTAAAAAGTCTGTAAACTGCGAATTGGATTCAATCGCAAACAAGAATTTATTATATTTGATTACTTAATAATAAATAAGCCTTGTTAGTCGATTCAAAGTAGAGAGATGTTACGAATTTTTTATTGAAATTTTAATCAAAAAGTTGGAATATAGTAAAATAAGATAAAATTTATTTTTTAATAAATAATATTTTATTATAAATAAAAATAAAATTTATTTTATGTTGTTGCTCATCGTTAATGCAACTCTCTCATTTTTGTTACTCATTTAGAAATACCCAGGGGGTACGTGTAGCTTGAAAATAGGCTACGGACACGTGTAACACTACCCCACAGCTGTATACGATCCTATTAGACCGGCACCTACGGTTTAAATTCGATTCCGAACTACTACAAGCATCAGCACCGCTGGAACTCGAACCCGAAACGTGTGGTACCAAACGCCAGAGCGCTAATCACTCGATAATCAGGCTCAAAAAATTATTCTATAATCAATTCAATTTTGTTTTAATTTAAATAAAATGTAATAAAATTTATTTTAGAATAACTAAAATATAATGAAATTAAATTTATTGTATAATAAATAAAATGTTGTTCTAAATAAAAATAAAATAAATTTTATTTTATATTAAATAAAATATAACAAAATAAAATAAAATAATATTTTAAAATCATTCAATAATATTAATTCAAAATATTTAATATATATAACAAAAACTTATTCAAGACATAAAAGAGACAGCTTTAAATATTATTGCATTAAAGAAAGAGAAATAATACTTGTCATATTGTAAAAGGAAAAATTATAATACTCAACTCTAAATAAATTATGATTTATATCAAAACAAATAAATAAATCTCAATTTTATTTTCCATATATTATACATTTTCACCATTTCACAATTTTTCACCATTATCCATTTATTTGTTTGGCCGCAAACATATTTTTTCGTTTTACGTCATTTGTTTTGTTTCCCTGAATGACACATGCGCATCCTACACATATTGAAAAATCTTTATGCACAGTCAGTTAAGTCAGAAGACATTAGCCGCCCCAAATTCTTCGATATGAATGACAGCCACGCTGTAGCCGGACAGAAAGCGGAATTTTAAGAATAGATTTCTCGGCAGGAAGTTCCATTTTGTGTCATTAAATACGACAGCGTTGGCTTTGTGCTACAGCGTTATGAAGTCTTATTTCTGCGAAAAAGCATGCAATTAATTTTACAAGCTAAGTCCCATTTAGAATAACAACATCCATTTTGTTGGTTGGTGTAAATCTTGTAAAACTGCATATGCATTTTGTTGTTGTTGTTGTTGTTATTTATGTATTTTTGTAGATTTCATAATTTCTGTAACATGGTACATGACAATAAATAAATCTAGTACATTACAATAAATAAATCTAGTACATTACAATAAATAACAATTTTAAAAAGACAGAATTTTAAGAATAGATTTCTCGGCAACGAATTGTTATCATTTTGTATCATTAAATACGACAGCGTTGGCTTTGTGATACAGCGTTATGAAGTCTTGTTTGTACGAAAATGCATGCAATTAATTTTGCCAAGTAAATCTCATTTAGAATAACAACAAAAATTTTGTTGGCTGATGTATGTCTTGTAAAACTACATGTGTATATTGTTGTTGTTGTTGTCCCTAATAAATTTTTGTAGATTTCATAATTCTAGTAGTAAATTATAATAAATAACCTTCTTATTCTCCCGGGTACATGATAATACATAATACTAGTATATGATAATAAATAACAATATTTTGTTTTTCAAACTGAATTTTACGTCTAGACGATAAATTGATATTCGGGAATGAATTGATGTGTTAATAATAAGATAAAGCGATGTTTTGCAGTAAATCGATATGTGAATATAAACAATACCAAGAAGACATAATATTCACACATGATGATAAATAACAACATTTTGCACTTTCGACTAATTCACAGTTATGTAAATTAATCGATGTACAACAATAAAATAAAATTTATTTAATAAAAAATAAAATAAAATATTTTTTAATATTATTGAATAATATTAATTTAAATATATAATATCAAAAAAGACGATTGAAAATTGAATTGAAAAGCAAATTTATTGTTCAAGACACAAAAGAGACAGCTTTAAAAATGATTATTTTAAACAACGAAAAATAACAGTTGTCATATTCTCGAATTAAAATTAAATAAATAAATCTTAATTTTTTTCACATATTGTAGGTATAAAAAGCGAAATTTTTCACGACTATCCATTTATTTGTGGAGCCACAAACATATATTTTTGTTTAACGTCATTTGTTATGTTTCCCTGAATTACCGATGCGCGTCCTACACATATTGACAAACCTCACGAGCAGTCAGTTATGCCAGAATACATTAGCAGTCCCAAATTCCTCGAAATGAATGACGCCCACAACATTCCAAGACGCGAGTAATACTACCCTTACAACGCTCTACGATCCTATTAGACCGGGATCTACGGTTTAAAGTGGATTCCGAACCACTACAAACATTCATGGCCCCGCCGGAACTCAAACCCGATCCTATGGTACCGAGGGTCAGAGTGTTAACTACTCGGCCATCAGGCCCAAAAAAATTATTTTATAAGAAATTAAATTTTGTTTTATAATAAAAAAATTATAATAATATTTATTTTATAATAAAATAAATTTTGTTTTATAATCAATTAAAAGTTATTTTATAGTAAATAAAATAAAATAAAATAAAATGTATTATATAATGAAAAAAATTTTAATATAAAAAAAATATAAAAAATTTTAATATAAAAAATATTAAAAAAATTTGTAATCAATTAAATTTTTTTTAAAACGAAAATAAAATGTATTATACAATTAATAAATTTTTATTATAAATAATAATAGAATTTATTTTATAATAAATTAAATTTTATTTTATAACAAATAAAATACATTACAATAAAATAAAATATTATTTTAATATTACTGAACAATATTAATTCAAATATTTAATATAAAAAAAAGAAAATTATTTATCATTCAAGACAAAGGACACAGCCTTAAAAATTATTATTTAAAAAAATGAAAAATAGCAGTTGCCATATTCTCGAAGCAAAATTATACTATTCTACTCTAAATAAACTATGATTTATCTGAAAATAAATAAATAAATCCTAATTTTCCCCACATATTGGACGTATAAAAAGTGAAATTATTTACAACTATCCATTTATTTGTGTTGCTACAAACATATTTTTCCGATTTACGTCATTTTTTATGTTTCCCTGAATTACCGACAAACCTCACGAGCAGTCAGTTAAGTCAGAAGACATTAGCAGTCCCAAAATCCTTCGAAATGAATGACGCCCACGACATTCCCAGGCAGAAATCGGAATTTTAAGAATAGATTTCTCGGCAAGGAGTTCCATTTGGTATCATTAAATACGACAACGTTGACTTTGTGCTACAGCGTTATGAAGTCTTATTTGTAAGAAAAAGCATACAATTAATTTTGCAATATATATCCCATTTAGAATAACAACATCCATTCTGTTGGATGACGTAAATCTTGTGAAACTACATATGTATTTTGTTGTTGTTGCTGTTGTCATTTGTGCATTTTTGTAGATTTCATAATTTTAGTGCATGGCAATGAATAACTATATTTTGTTTTTCAAACTAATTGTTACGTCTAGACAGTAAATTGATGTTTGTTAATAATAAAATAAACAGTTTTGTTATAAATAGATATGTCAATATGTACAATACCAAGAATACATCATATTCATACATAATAATAAATAACAATATTTTGCATTTCTATTTAATTCATATGTCTGGAAAATTAATCGATGTTCAGTGTATTGATATATGGCCCGACTCGTAGCTCAGTGGCAACGTGCGCCGCTGGTGAGCAGTAGGGCCGAGGTTTAATCCGCTAATGGCTTTGTCGTAGACACTGTTTTAAAAAGTAGAGGAGACTCGATGGCCTTTGTGATATTCAGCACCGTATATTTATTAAAATATAATGAAAAAGTGAGTTAATTTCATAAATTGTTTCTTCGCAAAACCAACCAAATTACAGAAAAAAAATTGTTTCTCTTTACACTTTCTATTTTAGTTAATTTTTTAATAATTAAGTAAAATGACATAAATTGTTTTTAAAAAATTTAAGTAAAGTAAAATAATTTTTTTTAAAAATTTAAGTAAAATGAAATAAATTTTTAAAAAAATTTAAGAAAAAGGAAATAAATTTTTTAAAAAATTAAATAAAATGAAATAAATTTTACTGTAGTAATATGAATTGAAATTTCAGCGAAGATTACAAAGTAATTCAAAGAAATATTTTCAAGTAAATATCCTAAACGTAATATATTAAACTTAAAATTTCATCCTTTGTTAAGATAAAAACTTTATTGCCATACGATCTAACTTGCTCATATTTTAATTTCAGCAATGGCGACAATTTTAATATAGGAATAAAATTAAAAAACATGAAAATTAAAAGAAAAATAAACTAAGGACAAACATTATGGGCAATCCATATCTTACTATACAGAAAACGTAATACACTTCATTGTATAGTACAATTTTAATGTATAGTTTCATTAAAATTGCACATTAAAAGTTATTAAGGCATTTGACTTACCACGTTAATATGGCTTATATTAAAGAATAAAGCCCCATATCATTATTATTTTGAAATAAGACAGTAAATTTGTTTTCTATACTAAGATATTCTTGTAAAATTTCGCCTGAAATCGCGTTTTGAAATTTTTATAATTAAAAAAAAAACACTAAATATTTTTTCCTTTCAATTAGTCACAGCCGTTTTTTATAAAGGTTAATAAATTGAATATCTGAAACTACTTGTTATCGTTATGGCGAAATTATATAAATAATTTAGATTGTAAAATTTAAATAATTGAGTTTTGCTTATATAATATTTAAATAATTTATATCTATGTTTTGTGAATTAAAACAAAATATTTTTAAATAAATATTTTAAAAAGGACTTTTTTTATTAAAATAAATGAGTATTTTATTTATTTCATTAATTTATATTTACTTAATTTGAGGAAATTCTAAAAAAATTAAAAAATTTGTCATAATTAGGTTTATCCAAATATTTACTTATTACATTTAAATAAATAAAAACAGACGATAACTGAACATTTGAAACTTCGACAGATTTTTTATTGATATAATATTTTAAAAAATTGTATCTATTTTTTAATGAATAAAAGCAAAATATTTTAAACAAACAATTTAAAAGCTGATTTTTTTATTAAAATATGGGGATTTTATTCATTTCACTAATTTTTATTTATTTAGTATAAGAAAATACTTAAAAAATATAAAAAATTATTCTTAAATAGGTTTATTCAATATATTTACAAATTATTCATTACATTTAAATAAATAAAAGCAGACGATAACTGAACACTTAAAACTTCAAAAGATTTTTTATTCATATAATATTTAAATAAATTGCATCTATTTATGAAAAAAAAGCAAAATATTTTTAAATAAATGATTAAAAAGTGGAATTTTTTATTAAAAAATAAGGTTTTTTTCATTCTAAAAAATGAAAATTTTATTTATTTTTTTAATTTATATTTATTTAGTTTGAGGAAATCATAAAAAGATTAATTAAATAAAAGATTAGATTGTATAAAGACAAAAAAAAAATTGGAATATAAAAAAGAGCTCTAAAAAATAAAACGATTCGATTCTAGTCTATCCTTATCCAATCAGAATCGAATTTAGCGGATTTACTTCTGATAATAGGCTAGTATTATCGGAAAACACCATCTAGGTTGAAAGAATACTTTCTCTCCAAGTACACTGAGCACGGCTTATAACTTTTTTTTTCGTCTAAGTCAAAAGAACAAATGTTATATAAAAATCATATTACTTTCATTCACAAAAAATGAAGATTAAATAAAGCGTTTTCAGTTCTTTCTTTTATTTTATTTTAATAAATAAAAGTTTTGTTTTTGAAAATATTTGTTATTCAGGAAAATAAGACAGAAATTCATCACTGTTTCAAACTGAATTTTGAAATATCTTTAAATTCATAAAAAAAATAACAGTTATTATAAGCATGCGTATGATAGCATTGGGAAATAACAATATCTTTCGATCGCCAAAATATCATACTTTTTTTCTTTGATAAAATTAATTTGCGTAGATTATAATCGTTGATGTCCGTAGCATATCTTCAAGCTACACATGGTCCCTTGGTAATGATAAGATATACACAGCGGTGTAGCCCTTGCTTATGGCATAAGGATTAATTGTTCTTGTATTGTCAGTTGCATTAGAACAACAGCATAATCCTTCATTAATTTTTACATTAAATAGAAATATTATTTTTTTGCATAACACAACTTAAATTTATTAAATACCAACAATTTACAATCCTTTTGAGCTAGAAAATTGTATTTCTAGTTGATGTGTATCATTAAAGAATGCTCTTTGTAAACATTAAACTTCAATCTTAGCTACCAATTTTTTTTAATATAAAAAGTATATATGACGGTAATATGCGTTAGCTTTAGTGAAGATAAATGAGGATATCAGACATGCTCTTTCCCTCCCAAGTTTTAAGCAATTTGTGTATAAAAGTGCAAAAAAATTTCATAATTCCATTCCGAATATTAATAATTCTGTTTTGGATGATCTAAGCAACTATGTTTACGACATTTCTGATTTTAAAAATCGCAAAAGACCTCGCGCTGTTCTGAATATTATTCATTAACGTTCCCATATCCTCCTTTCCGAATGACCATGCAGTTTCTCCACTGAGTCACAATTTCCCCTCCAATAGTTATTGTTTGTTTCTATTGATTATCTATTTTTTCTTTATTACCTACTTGAAATTATAATAATAATATTAAAAAAAATTATATATGCAGAAATTTTTTTTTTATGTTTTATTTATTTTTTTATTTATTTATTTATTTTTTATTTTTTATTTATTTATTTTTTATTAATTAATTAAAATTTCGAATAACTAATTTTTTAATAAATTAATAATATACTTATATTGCTTTTTTTCTATCTAATCAATGGGCTTAAAGATCAAGAAATTTCCCACACTCACAAAGCAGGAGATAGAGGTTGCTAAGCAACCAAGGTTCTCCGTCAATCCGGCAAATCGTCGTCTTTAGTGAAGATATATGCGTCTTGGATTTTTGTCAAAAGCGTAAAATGTCAAACTACACAATCTTTAAAAGATGCCAAATTAGAAGGAGCCCAATTAGCTGGAGCAACTGTGATCGAAACATCCCAGATTTCTAAAGGTATGGTGTCTAAAGTCATGACAACGTATACAGAGGGCGGCACGACAAGCACGGCAAAGCAAAATAGTGGACCTCAGAGTTCAATCAGCATCAAGATTATCCAGTGTCAATAATTGCGGTTAGAAGGCACCATCTTAAACAGGACATTTATGCCAGAGTAGCGATTTCGATGACACTTGTAACAGATGTAAATGTCAGACGTCGTATATAGTGGTGCCACACTCACAAAACTTAGTCCATTGATAAATAGAAGAGAGTTGCATGGTCGGACAAATCATCTACCACACTTTTCCCCAGTAATATAAAAAGTATATATCACGGTAATATGAGTTAGCTTAGTTTGTTATGAGTTCGTTAGTTTGAATATAGCGGCATATGTTTCAGCGAAATACACTCAAGAGCCAAAACATTATGACCACCTGTCAATAACGAGTTGGCCCACCTTTGGCGCGCAACACAGCTTCAACCCGCCTTGGCATGGATTAATACCACCACTCAATACCAGTTAAATATCACTTCCACCTGATGACGTGCCTTCCACGTCATCCAGGCGAATTCATTGCAAAATGTAGGTATGGTCATAATGTTTTGGCTCTTGAGTGTATTTATTATTACTGAAGAAATAAAAGTACCCCTATAGGCCGAATGGCTAGCGCTCTGGTGCTCGGTTCCATAGCAATCAGGTTCGATTCTCGACAGTGCCATGGATGCTTATAGTCGTTCAGAATATATTTTAAGCTGTCGGTCTCGGTCTAATATGACTATTGGGAGAAAGGCTGACAACCTTTCCCTGTAAAGTGATACCATATAAAAAACGGTCTGACGGCCTAGTGACTGGCTGTTGGTTCCACAGAGTTCGGATTCGAGTCACGGCTTTGCAATTTATGTTTGTAGTGGTTAGGAATCCACTTTAAGCCGGTCCTGGTCTCATATGGCTGTAAGAGTGTTTTGTAGCCCAGTCAGACTTGGAGGATACAATTCTCAAACATTAAGATGGATATATCATGGTATGGGCAGCTGTGTCATGGTTTTCTGTTGACCCAACAGTAACCCTGAAAGAAAGGATCACTGGACAGAAGTTTTAGCCGACCAGGTCCATTCTATGATGCACACTTTGTTTCCTGCAAGACAGGGAATTTTCCAGGATTGTAATGTTCCTATTCATGCAGCGGGACCTATCCAATCATGGTTTGATGAATACGAAGAGGCAGTCAAAGATCTACCTATCCCCGCCGAGTCTATTTTAAAGCGATCAATTCGGAATCGATATACTAAATCGGTATCTCCTCCCTGGACTTTCGCAATATCTCCATGAAGAATGGTTCAATATTCCCCTAAACACTATTCAGCACTGGTGTGAATCGATTCCCAGTCGAACTATTCCCATTTCCAAGCTGTATTACATGCCAACTGTCAAGCATGGATATGGATCTGTCATGGTATGGGCAGCCATATCATGGTTTCTACTGGTCTAATCGTAACCATGAAAGGAAGGATCACTGGGGAGAAGCATAAAGAAATTTTAGCCGACCAGGTCCATCCTATGATGCAAACTTTGTTTCCTACAAAAGATGGAATTTTCCAAGAGTATAATTCTCTTATTCACGAAGCGGGACTTGTCCAATAATGGTTTGATGAATACGAAGATGAAGTGAAAGATCTATCTTTCCCCGCCCAGTCTATTTTAGAACGATCAATCCGGGATCGATATCCTAAATCGGCATCCCTCCCGGAACTTTCACAATATCTCCATGACGAATGGTTCAATATTCTTCTAAACTCTATTCAGCACTTGTGTGATTCGATTCATAAGCTGTATTGCGTGCCGAAGAGGGTCCCATATTATATTTGTAAAGGATTCCTTATAATTCTAGGGTGTTTCCATTATTTTGATAACCACCTTAATATACTGATACACAATTCGTTGCAATTATGCAAATAAATATTTATTTTTAGATAATTAATAGTTTTTATAAATATTTATTACTTAAAAAACTTATTTGATTTAATGTGTATAATATGGACAGACACGATAACGGTATATTGTGCAAAGAAATAAATTATTGTCAAGTTGGCAAATATCTTTACAAGTTCGATGAGTACCTATGAATCTCTTCCAATTTCCTTTCATGATGCTAGTTGTCAAGAGATTTTCGTATGTTTTTTGTTGTTGTTGTTGTTAATATTTTTGCAAATATTTGTTATTATTTATTTATTTTTGATGAAGAGATCGCAATTAATATAGTTGCATTATTTCTAACGATTGCAATTCCGTTAGGAAGAAACTGCTAATTTACAAGAATTTCTTGAATTTTTTTTATAATATTATACATCTTGTTCATGAATTTCGATTTTTATTCAAAATTAAACATAGTGAAAGAAAAAGGCCGTTGAATGAATTAAAAAATCAGTTTATAGTGGTTCAGAATCCACTTTAAACCCTAAGTCCCTGACAACCCTACTAAGTAAAAAGCAAACATCTATTGTTTGGAATCTGTCAGTAGGCAGATGGTCTTACTCCACCATGGACTGTAATGCCGAGGAGTTGCAGTTAGTTACTTTAGTTTGACACCCTATGGTCTTATTTAACATACTTTGAGATAATTAGACCGGGACCTACAGTTTAACGTGGATTCCGAACCACTCACAAACATCCATGTCCCCACCATGATTCGAAGCTGACTCCTGTGGTACCAAAGGCCAGAACCCTGGCCAATTGGACATTAGTCCGCGAGTTAGTTAGTTTGGTTTGTCGCTCTATGGTCATATTTCGTACACTTTGGGATAAATATACCGGGCATTACAGTTTGACGTGAATTCTGAACCTCTAACAAACATCCATGCCACAGCCAGGATTCGAACTTAAAGCCTGGTATACTTATTTTTTTTAATTATCGTCTTGTCGACTATTCTTATCAGTTATGCTAATTATCTGCAGTGTAGCTCAAATGCGATCATTTATTTCAAAAATGAGGGAAATCTCGACTTTCCTATTTTCAACTATTTCACATGAAGCCATTTTAAATTAAACCCTGTTTCTAAACACTATAAAACTATTGATTAGCGTCATTTCAATACGCACTCCTTTTCCTAATAACTTCCAACATTTGGATTCGACGAGTGTTATGTAAAAGTCATCAATAATTCAGTTCCTCTAATCCAGCTTTAGTGCGGGGAAAATCCAGTTTTCAAATAAGAATTTATTTCAAACTGAACAAGGGTGGGTTGTTTAGAATATTCGAACAGTTGCCTGTTTTCTCAGGAATGTTTGGGCTTCGGACAGTTATTAATATGCTGTGAAGGAGTATGCAAATGATATGTCAAAAGCTGCTTGAGATGTGTACACTTTGCTAACTTATTATCAGATAGGCATTTTAAAGAATGTTTGAATCACATGTGGGAAAATAATGAAAATAATAAATTCATGGAGATATTGCTAGTTTACAGGAAGTTGTTTATAATTTATTTCTCTTTTATAGTATAATACAATTTGTTGATGAATTTCAATTTTTATTCAAAATTAACATGGTGAAAGCAAAGGGATATTGAATAAATTAAAAAAAGTCAGTTTAGAATTGTGAAATGCTGCCCCATCTGACGAATTCGTGAAGTTATATTTACCCCAGCCGACTTCCTGGCTAAAAGGGGGCTTTAATCACACAAAAAATATCTCGTCCTTTACCCTTCCACTCTATCAAATATCTCATCTAAAGATCAATTAAAGTCCGCGCTCAAGAAGACCTCTATAACCGCGTTTCCCAAAAGTCCTGGAAGAATGCCATCCCAAATCTATGTAATGGTCCAAGGCGTAAAGCAGTCGCTCATTTCAGACTAGCCACTGGACATGAATGCCTGCGTAAACATCTTTACAGACTCAAAATTGTTCCTTCTCCGATATGCACTCTGTGCAGCTCTGTAGAGGCTATGGACTCCACACATCTACTTCACTGTCCCGCTCTGCGCAAGACTTTTCTCGCCGAGCGATATTGGGAGGCTAGAGACATGTTAGATTAATGAGCTCTGTTGCAGCATGTTTTGTTGTTCTCTCTGTTCTTTTTTATTTTTCGTTCTTCTGTAACTGTTCATAATATGCCATTGGAAATAAAAAAAATATATATATTAACCCCACCTAAGCGTTGTGCTGTACTAAGGAACAAACTTGTTCTTCAATGTCGTAATATCCCCATCGTGAGCCAAAGCTCTCTGCTTACTGGCAGATTGCAAAATGTGCGATGTTTTTTTTTCCAGGTAGGATTGTCAACCCTACGCCCAAATCTCTATTGTCTTATTAGATAGGGAACTACGGTTTAAAGTGGATTCCGAACCTCTACAAACATCCAGACCACAGGTGGGATTCGAAACTGAAGCTCTTGGTACCAAAAGCCAGAGCGCTAGCTAATTGGCCATCTAGCGCCAGATGCCAGAGTGACTAGCGCTCGGTGCCACAGGTCTCGGAATCGAATCCCGGCAATGCCATGGATGTTTGTAGTGGTTCGGAATCCACTTTAAACGGTAGATCCCAAATATGATTGAAGAACGTTGGCCTGATCTTGTTGAAAGTTACAGCTGTTGGGCTGATTACCCTACTCCATAAAAAGAAAACAAATCTCATGCTTAGGTCGGTAAGCAGACGGCCATGGTCCATAACGGATTGCAGTAGTTAGACTATCAACAAAACTATACCTACATCTCTTTGCAACTATGTAGATCACTATTTAAAACTATTTACTTTAGAATATTAACGCAACATATTAACCCAATACTTATGAATTAATTTCTTTTGAATTGCCATTTGAGCTACGTCAGCTTTTTCTGACCATTCTATTTGTTAAACTAATTATCAGCTTAAATGTGATAATTTATTTCAAAACTGAGTTGGATCTCAACATACTTTTCTAGCTGGGTTATTTTACATAAAGCCATTTTAAATTAAACCCTGTTTCGAAATAATATAAACCCATTGATTAACGTCATTTCAATACGTCCTCATTTTCCTAATAATGTTCAGCATTTGAATTCGATGGGTGTTAAGCAAAAGTCATTAATAATTCTGTCTCTCTAATCCAGCTTTAGTACGGGGAAAATCCAGTTTTCAAATAAAATCTATTTCAAGCTTAACAACGACAGGTTGTTTAGAATATTCGAACATGTGCCTGCGTTCCCAGGAATATTTGGGCATCGGACAGCTTGTAGTGTTATTAATATGTTGTGGAGGGGGTAGGGGTATTCAAATGAAATGTCAAAAGTTGCTTGAGATGTGTACATTTTACTACCTTATAACAAACATTTAAGATTGTTTAAAACATATGTTAATAGATGGTAAAATAATGAAATTATAGTTCGAATTCTGTAGGGCCTGAATGGCCGTGTGGCTAGCGCTCTGGTTCTCGGTACCACAGGTTTCTGGTTCGAGTCCCGGCGGTGCCATGGATGTTTATAGTGGTTCGGAATCCACTTTAAACCGTAGGTCCTGGTCCTAATAGGATCGTAGAGCGTTGCGGGGGCATTGTCACTCCGCGTCCGTGGCTTATCTTCTAGTTACACGCGCCCCGTGGGTAATGCAAAGTGAGTAACGTCTGTGCAGCGCTTGCCTTAATGCATCCGAGACCAAGTTGTCTAAGTGTTTGCCAGCTGCATTAGAACAAAAAAAAATAGTTTGAATTCTTAAAATTATAAAAACAATTTAGAAAATAAAGTATTACTGTGTTCAAAAAGTAAGACCAATTTTCAAATTAAAATTCCCAGAGCTTACGGAATTTTAATTTTTTTTTTTAGGTTGATGACACTGTTTCTGAAATCCGTGTGAAATTTTACGCCAAAATATCCATTAGTATTTGAGTTACGCTTGATTTTCTAAGACGCTAAAACTGTTTCCGGAGATTTTTGAAATGTCTGAATTCATTTAGCAAAGAACTTGCATTCAATTTTGTTTGCGAAAACGGATAGAATGTTGCAGAAGGCATTCGGCGTGAACGCGTTGAAGACGAAGAGCCCTCTGGCCGACCATCAACCTCGACCGATGAAGCTCACGTCCAAAAAATTAAAGATTTGGTGCTTTCAAACCGTCGATTTACAATTAGAGACCTTGCTGCTGATGCTAGTGTTTAAAAAGGATCAATCAATTTCGATTGGTACCTTCAAATCTGAAACACTGAATGTGCCAGCTTACACTGCATTGATTCTTTGTGACCTTTTTGCAAAAAATAAAATCCATATCATTCCAAAACCACCGTATTCACACCGTGCGACTTCTGGCTATTCCCTAATTTCAAAAGACAAATCCGGAACACCGTTTTGAATCGACTGAAGAGATTCAACGTGAATCGGGGCGCACTTTGAAGGTCATCCCTGCCGATGACTTTTTAGCATGCACTGAGGATTGGGGAAAAGGTTGGCATAAGTGCATTGAGGGGATTTCCTTGAAGGCGATGAAATAAATTTGGAAGAATAAATAAAGAGTTTTTGAAAGAAAAATAATTGATGTTACTTTTTGGACATAGTACTATACTCAACTTCCTTGGCTTGGGTGGTCTAATGCCGCAATTTGAAAATCACTAAATGAGACCCTTTACCATTAGACTATTTATTCCAAACAGAATTTGTAGAATGGATCGTTAGGATTTATGCATTAAATTTTTTTTTTAAATAACTTGGATTTGATAGTACCTTCCTGCACATGTCAACATTGAGGGCAACGAATGCGCTGACTCTTTAGCCAAGGAAGCCAGGAACAATGATCAACCCAGGACTACCATCACACTTGTAGATGCTAACGCAGTTCCCAAAAGTCGACCTTAAGTCATAACCTGAAGGAGCCACTCATCACGGACTTCAACTGCCCTAGGAAGTTATTAGCAGACTCAGAACTAATCATCACAGAGGGATGAAGATTCTCCCAGACAAGACCAGGGAATACATCCCCTGCAGAAATTGCCCCAACGCTTTCCTAACACCTAAGCACATTCTAGAGTGCCCATGTTTTGCAATTGGGTATGGTGCTAATTGAGGCCACTTAAGAGAAGTCCTGTATAGTGAAGCGGCGCCATTGCTAGCGGCCGCTATCGTGAAGACTTTTGACTTGATCTAACTTTGATTATTATATTTTAAATCCATGGACACGATAACAACATCTGATAGTACCATTTTTGTCTGACTTATCCTTGATTATTTTTCAAACATATGCTAATATGTTTTTTTTTTCCTTCTTTTTAGGTGAGTACATACAACATTCATCTTTTACTTTTATTTAACACATCGTGATAATTGGTGAGTAATTTTCGTAATACTTTTAAATACTGATTAGATATTTTAAATTTGATAGTATGCCGTCATTGGTTAAATCGTTCTGCTAGTAAGATAATTAATTCATATTTAATTTTTATTTAAATGAAATTTGACATAATTTTTTGGTTATATGTACTATAAGTTATTTAATTCTAGAAATTAAAAAATAATGTATAAATGTTTAAGTAGGGAAATTTAAAGAGTTTTTTTTTTTTGAAAAGGAAATGAGAATTTATGCTATAAAATTCTCATAATTTTCTGGTATAGCGGATTTTTTTTTTTAGCTTAAAATATGGGTAACTGTGCAGTAAAAATTGTGTAAAATGTTATATATATATATATATATATACATATATATATATATATATCAGCTTGTGCAATTTTGAATTCTTTGTGTAAAAAGTTATTTTTTAGTGTCCCAATTCACATAAATTTGAATTTGTGCGAAAAAAAAATTTTTTTTCATATCCCAATTCATATAATCCTGAATGTTTACGTCAAATCTATTTTTTAGTGCCCCAAGTCACATAACTCCGAATTCTTATGAAACGATTTTAAGAAATATTTTATTAACATTCATATGTATCTTAAAGATAACTAAAGGATAACTATATAATAAATAATTATGCTTTGCTTTAGGTTTATAAACTGCATTAAATATTTGCTATCCAATTCAAAATCGGTTGGATTCATCATAATTTATTTCCCAAGCATTAACACAGAATTACTTTCGAGTTCAAATTGGAACCGTCTGCTTATAAACAGTTTTAAATGAATCCTTATTTCGAAATAATAATGGAAGAGTA
>BPLQ01002178.1:28507-39845 GCA_021605075.1 Caerostris darwini | reverse complement strand
AGCTGCTTCTGAAATTGAAACACGTGTTCGCTTTCTCACGATTATTTGCCACTGGACAGAGTGCGGTTTTAATAATGTACTTTTATTAAACAGTCGAGATAATGAAATGCCAAAACCTGTACGAGATATGTACTGTTTATAATGTACTTTGCAAATTTGTTAAGTATTTATAAAGATAAAAATTGTTAATAGATTGTGAAAAGGTGGAATTGCAGTTTGGTTGGATTTAATAAATGTGAAACTAAAGTCGGTGTTTTTTGAAAAAAAATAGAAACTAATTAAAGTCATTTTTTATTAGTTGTTGGAGGTTTTTTAATGCCAAAAACATATAATCATATATTTTTAATTTAAATTTCGTTAAAAATTTAGGAAAGCATTTACCAAACAATTTTTTCATAAATTAAACATTTTTCATACGCTGAATACTATACATTAAATACATTACCTTACATACATTAAATACATTGCATTACGTACATTAAATATATTTCATTTCGTTAAATATTTTACATCTCATACATTGCTTACATTACATATCATACATTAAATACATTATATTACATACACTACATAATAATCATAATAATAAATCTGAATTCTTGGGAAAATTTATTTTTTGGTATACCAAACACCATAATTCTGAATTGTAAAAAAATTATTTTTTTTGTTATCCCAATTCACATAACGCCGAATTCTTGTGAAAAAATTATTTTAAAAAATGGTGTATTAACATTCATATGTATCTTATGGATAACTGTATAGTGAATAATTCTGCATCATTTTAAATTTACAAACTACATTAAATATTAGCCATCCTATTTAAAAGCTGTTCAATTCATTCTAATTTATTTCACAAGCATTAACACAGATTTACTTTCGAGTTCCAATTCGAAACGTTTGCTTATAAACAGTTTTAAATGAATCCTTATTTCGAAATAATAACGGAAGAGTATCGATCAGAGCTGTTCGACACCCATTCTATTCGCTGGGAATGTTAAGAGCACAGCAATTTGAACGGGACAAGTGTTGAGATATTAATAATTCAGTCTCTCTAATCCAAAATCTGCTTGGGAAAATCCAATTTCTCAATAATCACTTATTTGGGGGATGAACAACAGTAGCTGCTCCTGAAATTGAAACACGTGCTCGCTTTCTCACGAATGTCTGCCACTGGACAGCGGGCGGTTTTATTGATGTACAGGCGTGCCAATGAAGTGCTAAATGCTGTACCAGACCTGTAAGGATTATAATGTACGTTGCGTATTTTTTAAGTATTTATAAATTTAAAATTTACTAATAGATTGTAAAAGGGTTAAAGTGCAATTCGGTGGAAATTAATAAGTATCAAACCAAAGTCTCAGTTTGATGAAAAGAAATAGAGAATAATTAGAGTCTGTTTTATTACTAGTTGGCCTTTTTGAATGACAAAAATACAAAATCCTAGATTTTCAGAGTTTGTTTTTCGTATAAAAAAAATGGTGGAAAATGGAATATCTAGAATTATTTTTTAATTTTTGCCACTTTTTCTTCTTTATTTTCTTTATTAATAGGCAGTGGCTCAGATATGTATATGCTAGTGACGTCTGTAACAGGCACTGTTTTCAGAAGCGAGGAGACTCAACGACGATTGTGACAACGTGTGTAAAATATCTCGCATCGATAGTCTAGCTGCCCTGTTAGAGGTTTCTGGGTTTTTCTCCATATGCCCTACTAGTGTTTGATAGTTAAACTTATGTCATCTCCTCTTTACTAATTCATGGGCTATTCGGGGTATACATTAGTGGCAATGAGACCCTATTCACCAATATACCCACTATTCAACAGTATATATATATATAAACATATAAATATAATGCAGAAAAAATAATATCTTTTGATTTTATTTACTGAGGACATGCGAGGGTAGATTTGTTCTCCAAAGTTTTCCGGAGCTCAATCGCAATTGTTATAGAAAAACAACGATATCAGTTTCTATACCTCTTTTTGTTAGCTGATTAGACATACTAGTAAAATTGATAAGCATATGTGTAAACCTCAGAAACAACCAACGTCGTTATCAGCTTGGCTTTCTCGGGTTTTTCCTTAACATTTGAAGCTAAAGCTTCCAATATACTAAAAATAATACTTGGTGTGCTGGCTGGGCAAACAGATTGCAACTAGGTGTGGTTGAGTTGGGATACTTGCACAAGTTGGAGAACTCAAAGCTTATTTACACAAATACCACACACAGACAATCAGGTTTGGTTTGTCGCTCTACGGTCATCTTGTGCACAAGAAGGCTAAACAGACCGGGATCTACAGTTTAAAGTGGATTCTGAGCCGGGATAGAATCTGGAGCCGGGATCTGAGCTGAAGCCTGGGATACCAAAGCTCAGAGCGCTAGCCAGTTGGCCACCAGGCCACGCCACAGATAATTAGAGACGTATAATATTTAATACATTTAAAAACAGGTACTTAAAGATTCATGGAAGGATCCCCCTTCTAAGCCAGATACTCAGCTATGCGCAGGATGCGTTATACATATTTCCTATCGGGGTGAGAGACTGTGTATTAAAATTTTCTTTGTAACGTTACGCTGTGAGAGTATCGAGGCCTACAGACCATTTCTCCTAAACCGCAAAGGAGGAGACGATCTTATCAGTGTGTAGAAGGAAACATGGTTACAACACATAATTTTTCCAGTTTGTTTTAAATTGTATTCAGATCAGTAATTTTAGTTTTTTCTCAACTTTTAATGAACAAGCATATTTTTATCTGTAGAACAACGTTATAAAAGAATAGCATTTGGAACCAAAAGTAGACTGTTTTTAAAATTACCACAGCAAACCTTCGGAAAAGAACGATTGGTTCTAAAATTCTTACCGTAAAAGAAAAAAAAACCAAAGAAAGATTTGTTTCACAGATAAAACTTTTTAACAGACAATTTTGTATTAAAAAAGAGAGAAAAACATTCTGGGATTTCCATTATTTTAAAAATGTAACTTTCAAATAAAAATTGAAAAATAAGTGCTTTAAAAAAACATCCAACATCAAGAACAAAAATAATGATGCTTAAATGACTGCAGGAAAGTAAAAAAAGTATTTTTATGGCTTTCTAAAAAAGTTCGATCGCTTAAATTAGACCCAACAGCACCCAATTTAAATAAAATGGCAGTTTAGAACTATTTTTATCTTTCACTAAAAATAGTTTATTTCTGCAAAGGTAGTCGGATCTCTCATTTTGGGCATTTATTTTCCTGTAGAAATACTTTAAATTGCTTTTTAAACGTCTGAATTGATATAGACGTCTATTTGGAGCTTAGATACTGATTTTTTGTGCAAGAAAGTAGCTATTATACATTGATATAAAAATACAATTTAACAAAAGTTTATTAGAATGGTGTCGAATATTTCAGAATATAAACATTTTACTTAATTTATTTTTAATTAAAAATTAAAGATTTTAAATAAAAACTCAAAATTCTCTAAAAATAATAGCTGCAAATATACAAATTATGGCGAACTGATGGTCGAGTGTCTAGCGCTCTGGCCTTCGGCATCACAGTTTCGAATTCAAGTCCAGGTAGTACCATGGACGATTGTAGTGGTTCGGATTCCATTTTAAACAACAGGTCCCGGTTTAATAGTATCGTGGAGCGTTGTGGCATAGTATATCTTTCCGTAGCATATCTTCATGCTACACGTGCCCCTGGGTAGTGCTAAATGAGTAACAGCGTTGCAGCGATTCCTTATGGAATAAAGATGTCCCTGTATTGCCAGCTGCATCAGAGAAAAAACACACAAATTTTTAATGCGTACTTTATGCGTTCTTTAAATAAATATGTAGTATATTTTTATAAGAAGTTTCAACTATTTTAAAGGTTGAATCAAAAACTTTAAAAACTTTTAATGATATATCATATTAAATGATAAAATTATTTTTTAAATATTAAAATCAAAATAAAAGCAAACTTGTTTCCTGAGATAAATGATTTTTAAAAGCAATATTCTTCTTCAACGGCTCTCTGTCCTTTGGTTCTACAGGCTTCAGGTTCGAATCCTGACGGTGGCGTGGATGTTTTTTAGTGGTTCGGAATCCACTTTAAATCCAGATTAGGTCCCGGTCTAATATGAATGTTCGGTGTAGGATTGCTAATCCGATCCCACAAAAAAAAACATCTCTCGTATCGGAATCTAGTAGTAGACAGAAGACCTCGGCCCACCATGGGGCTGTTGTGCCGTTGAAGATTTATTTTGTTGCTCTACGGTCATTTTTTACACTATTTAGGCGAGCTAGACCTGGATCTACGGTTTAACGTCATTATCATTATCATTATCCGGTTGGCTTTGTAAGTGCTTTTCCTAATGTCTAACACTAAAGCTTTCAGCGTAAAAATAATGCATTGTTTTTTCCGATTGTGTTCTACGTATGCATTCAAATCAGTAGCATTTAGCATTTTTTTAGTTTTTTCTCAACTTTTAATGAACAAAAATGCGCTGAAACAGAATAGCATTTGGAACCAAATGTTGACTCTTCTGAAAATTAACATAATTTAACATGCTTACTTTGATACCACAGGTTCGGGTCCTGGCAGTGGCATGGATGTTTGTTAGTAGTTTTGCAATCTACGTTAAACAGTAGATTCCGGTCTAATTAGCCTAAAGTATAAAAAGTATAGCCTAAAATATATAGCCTAGTGTATAAAATGTCCTTAGAGCAACAAAACCAAAACCAAACGCAATGCTTAGAAGAACAATTGGTTCTAAAAATCTTACCATCAAAGAAAAAAAAAACCAAGAAAGATTTGCTTCATAAGTAAAACATTTTAACATAAAGTTTTGTATTAAAAGAGAGAGGAAAGGGAAAATGTTCTAGAAATGACTGGGAATTCCATTATTTTAAAATGTAACTTTCAAATAAAAAGGGATAAATAAGCGCGTTAAAAAACATCTAGCATCAAGAATAAAAATAATGATGCTTAAATGACTCCAAGAAAGAAAAACAAATTTTTTTATGGCTTTCTAAAAAAGTTCGATCGCTTAAATGAGATCCAACAGCGCCCAATTTAAATAAAATGGCAGTTTAGAACTCTTTTATCTTTCACTAAAAATAGTTCATTTCTTCAGTAGGAAGTTGGATCTCTCATTTTGGATATTTATTTTCCTGTAGAAATACTTCAAATTGCTTTTTAAACGAATCTTTGTAGACATCTATTTGGAGCTTAGATACTGATTTTTTTATGCAAGAAAGTGGCTATTATCCATTGATATAAAAATATAATTTAACAAAAAATTATTTGAATGGTAGTGAATGTTTCGGAGTATAAACTATTTACTTAGCTAATTTTTAATTGAAAAAAAATGTCTTTAAATAAAAACACAGAAATTCGCTAAAATATAATCGCTGCAAATACACAAACTTTGGGGACCTGATAACGGAGTGTCTAGCGTTGGTTGTGTGCAGTGGTTCGGAATCCACTTTAAATCGTAGGTCTAGATCTAATATGATCGTAGAGCGTTGTAGGAGTAGTGTTATTCGCATCCATAGCATATCTTCAAGCCTCACGTGCCCCCTGGGTAGTACTAAATAAGTAACAGCTTGTGCTTGCTTATAGCATGAAGGTAACTGTTTCTGTGTAGCCAGCTGCATTACAGAGAAACGAATACACAAATATTTGATACATACTTATTTATCTATTGTCTATATAAATATGTAGTATATTTATATAATAAGTTTTAAATATTTTAAAGGTTGATTCAAGAATTTTAAACGATTTTAAATGATAAAGTTATTTTCTAAATATTAAAATCAAAATAAAAGCCAGCCTGTTTCCGCATATAAATGAATTTAAAATGCAACATTCTTTTTCATCGACACTCTTAGTTTTGGTACCACAGGCTTCAGGTTCAAATCCTTTTGGTGGCATGGATGTCTGTAGTGGTTTGTAATCCACTTTAAATTTAGATTAGGTCCCACTCTAATATGAAAGTTCGGTGTAGGGCTGTCAACTCTTCCCCACAAAAAGAAAACACCATTTCATGTATCGAAATATTCCAGTAGGCAGATTTGTTTCACAAGTAAAACATTTTAACAGACAGTTTTGTATTAAAAGAGAGAGAAAAAAAATGTTCTTAAATGAACATAAATTCCATTATTTTAAAAATGTAGCTTTCAAATAGAAATGGATAAATAAGCGCTTTAAAAAAAAGTTTTTTATGGCTTTCTAAAAAAGTTCGATCGCTTAAATTAGACCCAACAATGCCCAATGTAAATAAAATGGCAGTTTGGACACTTTTTATCTTTCGCTAAAAATAGTTTAATTCTTCAGAAGGAAGTCGGATTGCTCATTTTGGGATTTATTTTCTTGTAGAGATACTTTTGAATGGCTTTTTAAGCTGATCTGAATCGATATAGGTATTTATAAAGAGCTTAGATACTTTTTTGTGAAAGAAAGTAGCTATTACATAATGATGTAAAAATATAATCTAACAACAATTTATGAGAATGGGGTTGAATATTTCAAAATACACTACTGTGTCCAAAAAGTACAACCAATTTCCAATTTAAAATTCCCAAGACTTATGGAATTTCAATTTGTTTTTCTTTATTAGGTTGATGGCACCGTCCTTGATATCTATATGAAATTTGACGTCAAAATATTCATTAGTGTTTGCGTTAAGCTTGCTTTGTGAGACGCTAAAAGTGATTCCGGCGATTTTTCAAATGTTTGAATTAATTGAGCAACTTAAACTTGAGTTAAATTTTGTTAGCGTATATAATGTTGCAGAAGGCATTCGATGAGCATTCCTATATCTGAAAAAAATGTTTAGAAGTGGTAAAAACAGTTCAAAGAAGGCAGCGAACGCGTTGAAGACGAAGAGCTCTCTGGTCGACCCTCAACATCAACCGACGAAGCTCACGTCCAAAAAATTATAGATTTGGTGCTTGCAAACCATCGATTTACAATTAGAAACCTTGCTGATTATATTGAAATTTCAGAAGGATCGGTCCATTCCATTTTGGGCCTCAAACGCGTCCAATCTCGATTGGTACCGAAAACACTGAATGTGCCAGCTCACACTGCATTTATCCTTCGAGACCTTTTCGCCAAAAATGAAACCCATATCATTCCAGAAACACCGTATTCACACCGTGGACTTCTGGCTATTCCTTAAACTCAAATAACCACATGAGTCGGTTGAAGAGATTCAACGTGAATCGGCGCACGCTTTGAAGGCCATCCGTGCCGATGATTTTGTATTATGCGTTGAGGAGTTGGCATAAGTGCATTGTGCTCGGAGGGGATTAATTTGAGGACGATGAAATAAATTTGGAAGAATGAATAAAGTGTTTCTTAAAAAAATAATTGGTCTTACTTTTTGGGCGCAGTAGTAGGTTCAAATCCTTTACAGGCCTTCGTTAAAGTTATTGCTTTAAGAAGCAAAGTACTCCGACTTTGACTCAGTGGTAATGTGAGCCTCTGGTGAGCATTAGGGCTGAGGCTCAATCTTCTAGCGGGTTTGTTGTTGGCGCTGTTTCAGAAAACGAGGAGCCCCGATGGCGTTTGTGATGTTCAACATCTCGCCTCGTTAGGTAGACGACTTTGCGAGAGTTTTACGAGATTTCCCATATTCTATGCAAATGCAATATTTCCCCCTAAAAGTCCTTCCATAATGTACTGCCCTCCTTCTTCAGTGACTCGGAGCCAAGTCAGACTTTTATCTACCGATGCTCGATCACAACAGAAGCTTCCCTCTTTCCTCCATTCATGAGTAGATTACTCATGGGATTACGTATGCGAACACAGAGAATATATAATTATTGTTTGTTATCATGTTCTTTGACTCTACATGCATGTTACATACATCCGAATATAGATTTATTTTACCTTGTCTTTTTCATAAATAATCAGGATGATTATTAATGAAAAATTTTTAAAAAATTAACAAAACTTCTTTTTAATTGGTCAAGATTCGAACTCGAAGAAGAACCCACTCTCCTACCAGTGCAATAATTCTCTCTCAACTGACATCCCGTACATTCAACAAAATGTTTATTCCCTCTGCCCCCTTTGCCGAAGAAAGATTATTAATCTTATACTTTATTAGCCAAAGGATTATTATTATTTTTGATTAAATCTCCATCTAGTCTAATAACTGATAAACCAATTATTATTAGTAATCATATTGGCAATCGATTATTTCGGTATTTTCGCTTGTTTGTTGTTGAATTTAACTTTCAGTAAATTATATAATGCTGAGATTATCACCCATATTTTTTTAAAGGAGAAAAAAAAAAAATTGTGAAAATTACACTCGAAAATATTTCAGAAAGTTTTTTGTTTTTTTTCTTTCTAATGCAGCTGGCTACGAAATTAGAGTATTATTTAATTTTGTTCATATTTTAAGACATTTATTACTAATATCACTTTATTTTTCAAAATTTTATGAATTTTATTAAATTGAAATGTTTTTTTATATATACTTTGTAAGACAAGTAATGATTAAACAAAATAGGATTTTTTTTCTATGCAGCTTGCAAACACTTAGACAGTCGTCATTTATGCCTTAAGGCAAGCGCTGCACAGACGTACTCACTTTGCATTACCCAGGGGGCGCGTGTAACTTGAAGATAAGCCACGGACGCGGAGTAACAATGCCCCCGCAACGCTCTACGATCCTATTAGACCGGGACCTATGGTTTAAAGTTGATTCCGAACCACTACAAACATCCATGGCACCACCGGGATTCGAACCCGAAACCTGTGGTACCGAGCGCCAGAGCGCTAGCCACTCGGCCAGTCAGGTACACATTTCAGCAAGTAAATGTATATAAAAATAAAAATGTATAATGCATAAAATAAAAGTTTAAATGCGTTTTGAAAACAGTTCTAGATCCAGAAAAATTTCGCGCCAATTTAAGACGTTCCAACATTCTTAATTACAACAAAGCGCATTTTTTTGTGCATATTAACAACGAATCCGAGTCCCCAAAAAAAACTCTTTTGTTCTTTTTATTGCAAACCCGATCTTGGCAGTGAGATCTCAGATCCCTTGGACTCGCGCCAAGTGGACCACGAACTCTAGAAGCACGGGGCCAGACAAAACAACCAAAACCGAGCCTTGAGGGAAATAAATGAAGAAGCTTCGTACGGGCGACCTCTTTTTCAACCGAAAGGAATCACATTTCCATCATTTGGATGATGGTATGTTACGTCTAGCAACACCCTACTAGCATCTCTTGGCTGGCGGGTTTTTTATGGTTACCGAACTCATCAATTCGGTGAAGATGGGTAATTTTTATCTTCTTTTGTTCTAATGGTGGCGGAAAAAAAGTGACTGTAGTACTTAATTCATCTTTTATCAGGATTGTTGAGGAGATGCTTTTGATCTTTGTATTAGTATTCCATGAGTGGTTTGAACTTTCGTAGTATCTTTTTTTTCCTTGCTAATGATACGGATATAATGTAATAACTAACAAATGAATGATCTTCTAATAAAAAGAAATTTATTTCATCCCTTTTCTACAATATAATAATAATAAGAGACAAGAAATTTGTAAAAATCTTGGAGTATAGTTTGTCAGACTTTTTTAATAGTCATTTTTTAATATTAAATACATAAATCGTACGTCACTTGAATTAAAACATTCTAAATTGAATAAATTCTAATGCTGAAATAACCATTTCGAATGTTGAAAAAATAAATTATAATTAAATCTTTCTAAATTGAATAAATTCTTATAATATCCTTCCCAACTGAATAAATTCTAATGTTGAAATAATAAATTCTAATTTTGACGTCATAAATTCTAATTAAATCATAAATTAAATGGTTCTAAATTCAATAAATTCAAGTTAAAATAATCAATTCTAATTAATCGTTCTAAATCGAATTAATTCTAGTTAAATCTTGAAAAAAATCGTTCTATATCGAATAAATTCTAATGTTGAAATAATAAATTCCTAATAATAATTTCCTTCTCACTTTATTAAATAAAAGCGCCAGAGTTTACATTAATATAATTTCTTTGCATATTTTCGATTAAATCGATATCGAGTCTAACATCTGATAAACGATTATTATTAATAATTATATTGATAATCGATATTTTCACTTGTTTGTTGTTGAATTAAACTTTCAGTAAGATTATCTCCCATATTTTTTTAAAGCAGCAAATTACAACAAGAAAAAGATCAGCAAATGGTGTATAAAAAAATTCCTTAAATGCGTTTTAAAAATTATTCTAGATCCAGAAAAATTTCGGCCCATTTTAAGACGTTCCAACATTCTTAATTACAACAAAGCGCATTTTTTTTGTGCATATTAACAACGAATCCGAGTCCCCAAAAAAAAACTCTTTTTTTCTTTTTATCGCAACCCGATCTTGGCAGTGAGATCTCAGATCCCTTGGACTCGCGCCAAGTGGACCACGGACTCCAGAAGCACAGGGCCAGACAAAACAACCAAAACCGAGCCTTGAGGGAAATAAATGAAGAAGCCTCGTACGGGCGACCTCTTTTTCAACCGAAAGGAATCACATTTCCATCATTTGGCTGATGGTATGTTACGTCTAGCAACACTCTACTAGCATCTCTTGGCTGGCGTTTTTTTTTCATGGTTACCGAACTCATCAATTCGGTGAGGATGGGTAATTTTTATCTTCTTTTGTTCTAATGCTGGCGGAAAAAAAGTGACTGTAGTACTTGATTCATCTTTTATCAGGATTGTTGTAGAGATGCCTTTGATCTTGGTATTAGTGTTCCATGAGTGGTTTGAACTTTCATAGCATCTTTTTTTCTTTCTTACTAATAATACGAATATAATGTGATATATCACGCTGTATCTAACAAATGACTGATCTTCTAATAACGATAAACTTATTTGATGCCTTTTTCCAAAATAATGACACGCAGGAAATTTGGTGAAACAATTGGAGAAAAGACTGTCAGACTTTTTTAATAGTCATTTCGTAATATTAAAAACATAAATCGAACATATACGTGAATTAAATCGTTTAAATGGAAAAAATTCTGATTTTGAAATAATACATTCTAATTAAATCATTATAAATACTAATATTGGAATAATAAATTCAAATTAAATCATTATAAATTCTAATTAAGTCATTATAAATTCTAATATTGAAATAATAAATTCTAATTAAATCATTATAAATACTAATATTGAAATAATAAATTCTAATTAAGTCATTATTAATTCTAATATTGAAATAATAAATTCTTATGTTAAAATAATAAATTCTAATGTTGCAAAAATAAATTCTAATTAAATCATAAAATAAATTGTTTTAAATTGAATAAATTCTAATTCTTAAATATTGATTTCTAATTAAATC
>BPLQ01002178.1:0-28497 GCA_021605075.1 Caerostris darwini | reverse complement strand
GTTCTAAATTGAATAAATTCTAAAGTCGAAATAAAAGAATTATAATTAAATGGTAAATTAAATCGTCCTAAATTGAATAAATTCTAATGTTGATAAATTCTAATGTTGAAAGAATAAATTCTAATGTTGAAATAATAAATCATAATGTTGAAATAATAAATTCTAATGTTGAAATAATAAATTCTAATGTGGAAAAAATTCATTCTAATGTGGAAAAAATTAATTCTAATTAAATCGTAAAAGGAATTGTTTTAAATTGAATAAATTCTAATGTTGAAATAATAAATTCTAACGTTAAAATTATAAATTCTAACGTTAAAATTATAAATTCTAATGTTCCATTTCCTTATCACGAAATTATTCAGAAATGTACAAAAAATACCATTTTCATTTTTTTAAATTTCAATTTCCCAGATTTGTTAGATTCCCGAACACATATGCCATAAAAATCTCTCCTCCACTGAAAGCTTAAGTGTTAATGTTGAATTAAATCCTATTCTATTTTTATAAATTTCAATATGGCTGCCGTTTACAGTTGTAATTCGTTATAGATTCAAGACTCAGTTATGGCCTTCTTTTAAATTGAAATACTGGCATCTTGCCTTATTAATGTTTTTTTGTGGGGGGTGGGGTTTGCAGTACATAAATAATTCTTACTCTTAAAAAATTCCCCAATTATTATTTTAGCAAAGAAGGATGTATTAGATAAAATGCCAATTAATATAACTTTTGATTTTTACCAATGGCTATTATGCAATTAACAATTATCTATTTTAACATCTATAGGCAATGAATTTTTAATTCGCGAGACGTTTCAGCTGTCAATATCATCTTTGTTCAGTTGTCAAAAGATTCTCATCAATATCTCATTTATTAAAGACAATTAGTAAATAGAGTACATTTTTATTCATTTTTACCTCATCATCACTTCATATTCTTTATAGACGAGTCATTCGTATATAACAGTCAAAAGTAGCACCGAACTATTATATACTGTAAAAAACGATGCATTTATTCGACGGATAAATTTCTTTTGTTTTAATACCATTTGTGATTATTTTATAATTTTTATAATAATAGCATTTCGGTGAGTTTAAATTATTTTTTAGAAGTTTCGTTAATACATTTAGAAGTCGGGGGAAGAGTTTTAGAATGAACTACCCCGCATTTGCGTATTTTATGAGGAAAAACCTGGAAAACTCCCACCAGGTTGTCTGACAAGATGCTGAACATCACAAACGAGTGTCACCACAATCGAGTGTAATGCTGAATCTGTCGTATTCGAGACTAATGACATGTGAATGAATTTCCATTCATGTATAAATAAGTCTCACAGCTAGTCAATTGTCAACATCGCTTGTCATCTCTGTCATTGTCATTGTCATTGCCCGACTCGTAGCTCAATAGTAACGTGCTGCTCTGGGGATAATTAGGGCGGCGGTTCAACCCTGTGGCTCTGTTGTAGACAATGTTTCAAAAAATAAGGAGACTCGATGGCGTTTATGATGCCCAGCATCTTGCTTCATGACTACCTCGTGGGAGTTTTCTGTGTTTTCTCCCATACAATATGCAAATGCGGTGTAGTACCCTCTAAAATTCCTTCGGGAAGGAACTGCCCCCTTCTTCAGCGACTCGGAGTCAAGTCAGACTTCGACATACAGTACTCCATCACAACAAAAAACTGCCCTATTTCTCTCCATCCATGAGTAGACTACTCATGAGGTGTCCGTCCAACACTACAGGTCACTGACGTTTAGTCATAACAATATCATTGTCAATGCTACGTAGCTAAAGTTATAAAATTAAACAGAATAAATATTTAATATTTTTTTATCTTTACTTATTGTTGTAACTGGTAATTATCCTGTTGTGTGAAGGTAAGGGGTATTTCCTTTATTTTTTGTTTGAATCCAGGAATGGTAGATAACCCATCCCGGTCACACGGTCAGGTCCAAAAGAACCGGTCGGTTTGGTGGGATCCATCCCTTTTTTGGAGTTTTTGCGGGCAGAAAGGAAGACCCGTTGAAAGCAGAGCGAACGATCCACGATAGTGCGTGAGCCTGGTGCACAATTTTTGCTGCGAGAATGGCTCCAGGGACAATTGGTAATGGAGAGTTATGTCCATCTTTGGAATGGTCGGTGAGCATTTTTTCTTGGTAAAAAGGATATGAGGCAACTGGTACCCCACTGCCCACACACTCAAAGGAATATTTTCGATTGAGGTATGCGTGCGAAATATTATGAATACTTCTCTGTAAACATTTCTCTGTAAACATTTCTCTGTAAACATTTCTCTATAAACATTCTCAATAAAACTTTTTTTATTTTATTTGTTCTGCCAAATATTAAAAATCCTAAATTTTATTGTAATAGTATTTATTCGTATTCATTAAAGGGTAAAAGTAAATTAGTTGTTTGTCCTAGTATTTATTTTAATTGCTTTTTATTAATGTTAATTCATTTGGCCGTCCTACGAGTATACGTAGATCAACGGCCCCATTTCTATGTCGGTATATTAACACTTATCTTACGAGTAAATTAAAAATATATATATTTCAATTTAATAAAATCATAATATTTAGAAAGTAAATTGATACAATAAATTTCCTAAATTGAGCATCAAAAATAAATAATCTTCCAATTTTTAAAAATTATGTCTTACTTATTAATACGTTTTTACATAACGTTTTGATTAACTCATCAAAAATAAATAGCATAAATTTATCCAAAAAATATTAGTTGCTAAAACTCCAGCATTTTTCTGGGAATTTCTAATCAGATTTATTATGGAAACAAATAACTGCATAAGATTGAAAAAAAAGAACCCTTCTAATTTTCCATTTCGACGTGAAACATTAAAAATAACTGTTGAAATAAATTATTTTTCTAACACTAGAGATAAATTTTATTGGTTTTTTCGGTTATCCGATGGAGTTATTACTGTCAAAACTAAAAGTTGTGGTGAATCAATATTTTTCAGAAAAATTGCACAGCGAATAAATATAAAACTACATCGCCAAAGCTAGTTAAGATTATTTCCGTTGCATTTTTTTTTTTAAGTTATAACAACTTCGAATATTTTTCGAACAAGAGTAGTTGATATTTTTTATTTCATTTTACGTAGAGGTAAATTTAATAAATATAATTTTTAATATTAGATAAATGTTATTTTTTTAATGATTAGACAATTTTAAGTTATGTTTATCGCTTTCCGATATTTAGAAATAATTTTTTTTTTTGTAGAAGGAAAAGAATATTATTTCTGCAAGATTGTGTTTTTCTTTATTTAATATTATCACAAAATAAGTTGTTTGTTTTGCACAGGAAAAAAAAGACATGCAGTATTTTATTTGAAATTCTTTTCACCTTACATACGAAGTTTATATATATATTATTACAAAACTATAAATTAAATTATGTAGCATGCCCGACTCGTGGCTCAGTGGCAACGTGTGCCGCTGGTGAGCATTAGGACGGGGGTTCAATCCGCTGGTGACTTTGTTGTAGACATTGTTTCTAAACATGAGGAGACTCATTGCTTTCTGTGATGTTCAGCATGTTGTTTCGTTAGTTGGACCACTGGGTGGAAAATTTCCAGGTGTTTCCTATAGGATACGCAAATACAGGTTAGTTCCCCTCTAAAAGTCCTCGCGGAAGAGACTTCCCTCTCTTTTAGGGGACTCTGAGCCAAGTCAGACTTCTACCTATAAGTGCTCCATCACAACAGAAGCTGCCCCTATTTCCCTCCATCTATGAGTAGACTACTCATGGGATGTCCGTCCCGTACTACAGGACACTGAGGATTAGTCACAATAACAAAATCATTATCAATGCTATATGGCTAAAGCTATAAAAATAATTTAAATAAGTATTTCCTATTTGGGTCTGTATGGCAGAGAGGTTAGCGCTTTGGCGCTCGATAGTACAGGTTTCGGTTTCGAGTCGTGGTACTATGGATGTTTCTAGCGGTTCGGAATGCACTTTAAACCGTTGCTTCCGATCTAACAGGATCGTAGAGCGTTGCGGGGGTAGTGTCACTCCACGTCCGTAGCTTATCTTCAAGCTATATGCATCTCCTGGGTAGTACTAAGTGAATACATGCCTTAAGGCATAAAAGACAGCTGTCTAAGTGTTTGCCAGCTGCACTTTAAAAGAAAATTCCTGTTTTGTTTAATCTTTACTTGTCTTACAAAGTAATTTGAAAAAAAAAAAATTTTTCAATTTAATAAGAATCAGAATATTTAGAAAACAAAATGATGCTTGAAATAAATTTCTTAAATTACGTATCAAAATCAAGTAATTCCGTAATTTTTATAAACAATGTCTTACTTATCAGTACGTTTTTCCATAACGTTTTGATTAATTTATAAAAAAAAAATAATTAGCATAACATAACACAAATTGATCCCAAAAAAATATCATGTGGCGTCTAATATAAAATGGTGTCTTACTTATCAGTACATTTATTTAAAAATGTTTTGATTAATTCGTAAAAATAAATAAATAAATATTATAAATTGATCCAAAAAAATATTAGTTGCCAGAAACTTGAGTATTTTTTCAAAAATTTCTAATCAGATTTATTACGGAAACAAATAACTGCATAAGATAGAAAAAAAACATCCCTTCTAATTTCCCAGTTCGACGTGAAATATTAAAAATAACTGTTGAAATAAATTATTTTTCCAACACTAGCTATAAATTTTATTGTTTTTTTCCTGGTATCCCATGGAGTTATTACTGTCAAAACTAAAAGTTGTGGGAAATCAATATTTTTCAGTAAAATTGCACAGCGAATAAATATAAAACTGCACGGCCAAAACTAGTTAAGATTACCTCCGTTACATTTTTTAAAAAAAGTATAACAGCTCCGAATATTTTTTGTTCTAGAGTAATTGATTCTGTTAAATTTCATTTTACATAGAGGTAAATTTAATAACTATAATTTTTAATATTAGATAAACATTATTTTTTTAATAACTAGGCAATATTAAGTTATATTTATTGCTTCCAGATATTTAGATTTTTTTTTGTAGAAGGAAACGAATATATGTTTAACTTAGAATTATAATGTTTAATATTAAATAAACATTATTTTTTAATGTCTAGGCAATATTAAGTTATGTTTATCGCTCTCAGATATTTTAAAATTAATATTTTTTGTAGAAGGAAAAGAATATTTTGTCTACATGATTGCACTTTTATCTGTTTAGTACTAATATAGAACCTTTTTTAGTGTTTTGCACGGAAAAAGAAGAATAAATATACATTTTATTCGTTTTTTTTTAAAATTTCATTTAACTTAAAATTAAATAATTATAATTTTAAATATTAAATAAACGTTATTGTTTTTCAATGGCTAGGCAGTATTAAGTTATGTTTATCGCTTTCAAATATTTAGAAATAGTATTTTTTTTGTATAAGGAAACGAATATTTTTCTGCGTGATTATTCTTTTATTTATTTAATACTATTGTAGAAGTTTTTTTTTTTATTTTTTTTATTTATTTATTTTTTTATTTTTTATTTTGCACAGAAAAAAACAGAATATACATGGACATTATTAATTCTTTTTAATTTAATTTTACTTAGAAGTAATTTTAACAATTATGATTTTTAATATTAGATAAACGTTCATTTTTTTAATAATTAGACAATATTAACTTAAGTTTATCATTATCAAAATTTTAATAATAATATTATTTTTTTTTTTTTTTTTGTGGAAGGAAAATAATATTTTGTCTACATGACTGTGCTTTTATTTATATAATACAATTATAAGATCTTAATAACAACGTTTAATTATTTTGATGTAAATGCGAAGTAATTTTTTTGTAAACTTTGAGCCTATTTTATTCCAAATTTTAAGGTATTCCAAAATTTATGGTTTAGGTTTACAACAACGTTTTGTAATTTTGTATACTTTTGAAAAATAAAATTCGAAGGTTCCGATTTTTACTAAAGAATTTCTACCTTGTCAATCGGCGATTATACTGGGCTAATCGAACTATTCTTCGAATTGCTTTTGAACTTTTATAACTTTTTTGCGATTCTGCTCTATGTATTCTACAACAGAAAATCGTTTGGGTTTTATAATCTCCATTGGTTGGTTTTGCGTTAATTCTAATAATGATTCTGTTCTTGAGATAACTTCGTTGACCTACGAGATCTTGATTTACTGATTATTCTTTTATGCTTTTTATAATGGAAGAAACAATAATTTAAACTAACAATTAAATTGCTTTTTTATAATATAATCTTTTTCTAAGTGTAAATTAATAATTAATTTTCGAAATTAGAACCATGTATGCTTTCTTGATATATTTATAGACCTATTTTAATTGCATGAATAGACATTAGATTTTAAAAAAAATCCTCAAAATAGAAGAATTTTCTTTAATTTGACAACTAAAATATTTCTAAATTATTATTGAAAATTAATGTAAAACAGACAATTTACTAAGACTCTAAATCATATGAGAAACATTTTGTGAGATGTATTTAAGATTAAAATTATAATTTTTAGTTTTTCAAAATTTTGAAGAAATATATATTTTTAATAAAGCACACTGGAATAGCGATGTTCTCGTAATGGTGAAATCATATATGTGAAAACACTTTTGTAAGGCACTCTGTATATATATATATGTATATATAAGGAAAACACATCAATGCAAAAACCAAAAGATAATAGGGAGGGAGGAGAAGGAAGTTGATTTAGGAAGTGTTGTTCTAGCAGCCCAAAGGATACGAGTTCTGAGAGGACGAAAGTTATTTTATTCTTGGAATAAAACTTTGGAGAAAATCCCTCAAAGGCAGCTGCCTCACTTATTTTAACTATGTACTGGGTTAGAATTAGTTTCTAATTGAGATCTCAACTTTATTTTACTTTTTTTTCAAAATCATTTTTGACTCAAGTAACCTGAGAGTTTCGCCAAAGAAGGGTTCGTGGTATTTACTATCTGCCGCTGACTGATTCTGTGGCAATATTATGTGGCATTATGACAATATTATGCAAGCCATGAAATATTGTTTATAAACAATGTAATTTGTTATAATATATTTTCTTTTTTAGTTGTATGCCAGCTATTCTTTTATTTCCATATATTCACTTTTATAGCGATATTAATTTTAATCAGATATTGGCAAAACGATCTGTTTGTGTTAACCTTTTATTAGAATGTTATTTTGGAATCGTATGTTATTATTATGCCCCTGCTATCATCTGTATTATTAAGTCGTACATTATCATTATTATTTTGTAAGCGTATGTTATGATTATACTCATGTTAACATCATTATTATTAATGTTATGTTATGTTATGTTATTTTGAAGTCGTATGTTATTATTAGTCCCATATTATCCTCATTATTATTAAGTTGCATGTTATCATTATTATTTTGAAGTCGTATTTCGTAAATTATCATAAATGTTACCATTATATCATTGGTAACATTTTTTAATTTCCCATATTTTAACTTTTATAACTATATTAATTGTAGTTGTATGATAACACGCATGGCTTCCGCATTTATTAAATTGTAATGATAACATTATTTGCAGTAATTTGTAAAAAAAAATATCCTAAAATTATTTATTTTACCTAGAATGTGCTTAATTGCTTTAATAATAAAAATTAAATTATTTTATTATTTTAGCAATTGATTCGTTTTATTATTCCATTGTCTAGTCTATCCATATTATAATCTTCTGGTTTATTTCGATCTTACTAAGACAAATACATGGAGATTTGAGAGCTCTTATATTAATTTTATTATTATTGGTTATTGCGATACATAGTAATGAGATTGCCTTTTAATATTGTGTTTTTGAGGTAATACAACCGTGATTCCTCCTACACGCTGGTAATAGCGTCCCTTGTGGCGTTCAAGAGAAATGGTCAATTGGCCTCGATACTCTCACCTGAGAAGAAGCACAGCGTAACCCCGCGCTTCTGTTTAGAAACGTTTAATTTACAATCTCTCATTCCGAGAAGAAATATATTTAGCGTATCCCAGTGAAGTAGTTGGCTTACACACTCTCAACCGGAGATGAATATTTCTCGCACCCTGCGCGTGTCCTAGCTTCGGGTTTACGGCTTAGAAGGGGATTTCTTCCACGAATTTATAATTGTCTGTCTTTAAATGAGTTAAATATTGCATGTCTCTAATTATATGTGTGTGATGTTTGTCTGTGAGTAAATAAAGCTATGAGTTCTCTAACCTGTGCCTCAAATATCTCAACCCAACCACGCCCAGTTACAATCTGGTTGCCCAGCATGCACTCTACAGTAAGAGTAAATTGTGTCTAATTAATTCACACCACATTACTTCGCTTTTAAAATAAATATTATACTAATTATTTATTAATTGTTATTATATTATGTATATATAAAATATATTTATATATATAATATGTATGTATATAATTATATAATATTAATATTATGAATTATTACTTATTTTAAAATAAATAAGGTTGCTAATTAATCAATACCACATTACTTTTACTATTTTAAGGATACTTACTCATGAAATTGTTTTTTGAAAAACAATTGTTGATTTTTATTATTTAGAACCGTACGTGTTAAAACTGAAAAAATTAAGCGCAAAACTGTACAATATTACTAAAACCAAAAAACCATGCAATTCATTTAAATTTTCGTTATCAAATCCAACAGCACTGAATTTATTTACTGTGCAATTTTCTGGTATAATTAAGTAATATAAAAAAAAAATTAAAGTCAATTTCTATTTTTTTTCACTCTGTTGCAGAAAGTCTTTATAAATAATTTTCATTCATTTTTTGAAGTTTATCTGGCGCCATGTATTGTTAGATATATGCAACTTAAATCTAAAAACAAGTAAAATTAATTAATTAAATTTAATTACTGAATTAATATTTGAAAAAAAAACTATATTAACATCCAGTGTCATCCACTACAAGTTCAAAAAAATGTATTTGAACTTGAGTGGATGAATAAAAAGTATTTTATGAACGATTGAAAATTTGAACAATATATATGCAGGAAGAGTGTGAGATAATAGAAGGAATTGAAAAAGGTACAAAATAATAATTTTAAACTTTTAAATAAAAATAATATTTGCTACTTCTCTTATTTTTCCTTAAACACACGACAAGTTTCCACAAAAAAAAAAAAAAAAAAAACATCAATACTATCGTTTTCAATACCCCTCCCAGCCCTCCCATATTCCATTGGATTTATTCGAATCACTTTCGGAAGTTAAAAAATACGAACAGATTAAAAGAGAACTGATACACTTCTTCCAAATTTTTTTCATTCCCATCCCACCGTTATCAACATCTAGGAGCGATATCTCACAATTCAACCCAAACTGATTCAATTCCGTCAACCTTTCTCCAGTCGAGAATTCTTTATGTTATTCTTGCAGCTGCAAAAAATAAGAAATGCCCCTTATCTAACTCCAACATATGGTGAAAAAATAAATCTTCTGTAACGGAATCGCTTTCAAGTCCCGCGATTCGATTTTTCGAAGCGATTATTTAGAATGCTCTGGGATTCCAAAGCTGTTGGGTTATTTATTTTGTCTATCAGAAGGGGCAAAAAGAATGTTTTCGTTTTGACGTTGAAAAATATTTGCAAGCTATCTTCGATGACTTTTTTGTTTTGTTTTGTTTTTATGCAAGGTTACGGTTATAGGTTTAGGGAGTCACAGATTTCTCGCTTTGGTTAAACAGCAAAAAAAAAAAAAGAGAGAGAGAGAGAGACAATTGTTTTGACTTTCTTTTTTTATAAAATGGTTCTTATGTATCTTAACTCCCAAGCTTAAGGACGAGTGTTTCCTACAATTAACAATTAAATAACATTGCTTAAGAAACAAAAACGAATGTTATATATACATTTAATTCAATAAAATAAAATTTTTTTCAAGATCGTGTGGTGAAAAAAAAGATAATTTTATTTCAAAATGAAAATTAGACTTTTCTAAGAAATGTAAGTAAATTACAAAAGATTTTCAAGTAAATTATAAAATTATCAAAAATAATTCCCACATATCATGAAAAATAATTATTTCCAAACAAACTCATTTAACAGTTTTGAGATTTTATTATTGAAATAGTTATTAACTGTATTCTGGGAAACACATTCCACAAATGCTGCGTGGTTTATTTTGTCAATCAGGAAAAAAAAGTTTTTCCTGGGGTTACAAAATTATTTATAATAGATTATTAAGAATATTCTCTGAAATAATTGAAATAAGAATTGAAGCATTAGAATAAGAATAAGAATTGAAGAATTAGAATAACAATAAGAATTGAAGAATTAGAATAACAATAAGAATTGAAGAATTAGAATAACAATAAGAATTGAAGAATTAGAATAACAATAAGAATTGTAGAATTAGAATAACAATAAGAATTGAAGAATTAGAATAACAATAAGAATTGAAGAATTACAATAATAATAAGAATTATTTCAATGAGAATTCAAGAATTATAATAAGAATAAGAATTATTTCAATACGAATTCAAGAATTATAAGAATAAGAATAAGAATTATTTAGAATGCTTTGGCAGCAACATTTCAAAGCTTCTGGGTTATTTATTACTCATAAAGTATATGGGTATTGATTTGGGGAGCGGGGTCCTTGGCTTCCTTGGCCACTTTGAAATTTTTTAAATTACTTTAACGAGCTTTGTTTATGCATAATATTTATTTAATTTACTTTCACGAGCTAATAATTGTATAATTAAATAAAATAAAATTATTCTAAAAGATCATCTGATGAAAGCAAAACGATTTTATTTCAAAATGAAAGTAAAGTAAGTAAATTACAAATATTTTTCAAGTAAATCCCAAAATTATCAAAAATTATTCTTACATATGGCGAAAAAATAAAATAAATCTTTTGAAACAAAATCATTTAGCAGTTTTGTGATTCGATTTTTTGAAACAGTTGTTAACTATTTTCTGGGAACCTCATTCCAAAAGTGTGGCAGAAAAAAGTTTTTTCAAGGCGTCAGAAAATTATTTATTATAGATTAGTAAGAATATTTTTGTAATAATTAAAATAATAACTATTTCAATAAGAATTGAATAATAATAATAAGAATAAGAATTATTTAATTAATTCTTATTCTTGAAATTCTTATTCTTATTGAATGCTTATTCTTCAATAATAAATGAAATGAATCCTACAAACAAAGCTACTTTTTGAAAGAGATTCATTTAACAGTTTCGTGATTCGATTTTTCTCCTTTTTTTTTTTTTTTTTTTTTTGACACAGTTATTAATTATATTCTGAGAACCATATTCCAAAATGTTTGGTTGTTTATTTTGTCAATCAGAAAAAAAAAATTTCCTGGCGTTACAAACTGATTTATTATAGACTATTAAGTATATTCTCTGTGATAATTAAAATAATAATTATTGAAATAAGCGTTCAAGAATAATAATATATATAAGAATTATTTCAATAAGAATAAGTATTATTTCAATAAGTATTGAAATAATGCTTATTCTTGAAATTCTATTCTTATTCTTCAATAAGAATTGAAATAATTCCTACATGGGATGAAAATATAAATCTTTTTTGAAACCAATTTCATGATTCGATTTTTTTGACACAGTTACTAACTATATTCTGAGAAACAAAATCCAAAAATGTTGGGTTTTTTATTTTATCAATCAAAAAAAAAAAATTTTCTTCCTGGAGTTATAGAATTATTTATTATACATTATTAAGAATATTCTCTGTGATAATTAAAATAATAATTATTTCAATACAAAAAATTAACCTAAATTGATCATTAAAATAAAATTGTTCTAATAAAATCATCTGAGGAGAGCAAAGAAAATTTTATTTAATAAAATGTGATATTTCTAGAAAAGAAAATTTTTTGGAGTTATATATATATATTTTAAATTTTTATGATAGCTATTAAGCGTTTTGTTCTTACATCAAATTCTAAATATGATGGGTAACCTGTATATCAGTCCATTCGATTATATACATATATATTATTTTTGTTTGTTTGTTTATCAGAAGGAAAAAAAAAATTAGACGTTAAAGAATATTTCAAGTTATCTTCGGTAACTTGAAAATTACCAGCAGTTAATTTTTGATTGATAAAATTAAATTACAGATTTAAGTTAAAATTTTAGAAGATGCCCTTTTGGATACAAAATAAAGTAAAATGTGTAATTGCATATTTTACCATACATAATTATGCTAGATATAAATTTTGAGTTGTTTTTCAAATACACGTTAATAATTGAAAAAATATATATGCTTTGTTAATTGTTAATAAATGGTCTGTATAGAACGTTTATTGTTGAACAATGAAGGAATTGTTTTTAAATATGTTTTACCCAATAATAATTCTTCATCCAATGGTTGTGCTTTTGATACTATGTGTAGAAAAACGCCGTTCGATTCAGAGGATGAAGCATTGTTTTTGTTAGCAAATAAATTCGAATTAATCGAATTTCGTTATTGTTTTTAAATATGTTTTACCTAATACTAATTCTTAATTCAATAGCTGTACTTGTGAATCAAATGAATTCCATCGCTGTTTTTAAATATGTTTTACCTAATATTAATTCTTAATTCAATAGCTGTACTTGTGAATCAAATGAATTCCATTGCTGTTTTAAAATATGTTTTACCTAATAGCAATTCTTTATCCATTTCTGTACTTGCTAACTATGTTCCGAAAAAACGCGGTTCGATTCAGATGGTGATTCACAATTTTTGGTGGTAAAATAGATTCAAATCGATCAAATCGTTAATCGAATTCCATCTTCTATCGAACTGTTTTATTTACCTTAATAGCATTTCTTCATTCAATTGTTAGACTTTTACTTTTGAAAATCCATTTTTTCCACGCAATTTTGAATTATAAAGAAACGACTCTAACCCAAAATAGTGTCCACTTTTATTTAATTTTCGACAATTTAAAATGCTTATATAATCAACGTACTGAGATGTGATTTCATTTTAAAAAACAACTCAAAATTTTGAAATATATATTCGAATTGAATATATGAAAGATTTAAATAAAATTACAAAAACCGCTTTAAGATCACCTGCAACATTTTCTATAAAATAATAACACAATATAAAAATGTCTTAAAATATTTAGCTTAATGAGAACGAGGGGGAACAAAGGCGGTGAAGAAATTCCAAACTTTCTTCTAACTATACTATTCACAGCAAGCGAAAAGCAATTTACCCAAAGGAGCACAAATAAAAACAGAAATAATATGCGAGGGGAACTGTTCCCTGGAAGGAGGAAATGAGCTCCGCTAGAAAAGCGTTATGAAAAGGGAGGGCTGAGATGAATTCAATTAGGCTTGATGGTTATGGCCGATATAAAATGTTTCCATGAATCTTTACCATTTATTCGTCGATTCTTTCCGGGAGGAAATGGGGCCATAATTGAAACTGTTAGTCTTCCTACTGAGCGAGAAAAAAGGACAAAATTTAATATACTAGTAGTTTGTTCAGTTTCGTAGCAACCCTGTTTGTAATCAAATTTAGAAAATTTTAAATTGAATTGTAAGAACATATTCTTTTTTTTTTTTTTCAAAATTCTAATGTGAGTTTTCTACAAAAATAACTATTTATTTAAATGGTAATATTATTTAATCGGTATTTTTTAAAATAAAAGGTATTCAATCTTTGTTATAAAAAGTTTTGTGAAAAAATTTAGTTATTATTTCATGATATATATTGCCTCTTGTACAACAATAAAATATTCTGTGGTATCTTCGCATCGAACTATTTTCCATCATTAAATGCCTTAAAAATGAATATTATTGAAAAAAGGGGTATTTATTTAAGGAATAAAATAATCATATCAATAGCCTGTAAAAATAAATAAATAGCTGAAATTATTTAATATATGTTTTGCCATATAATGACACTGTAACGTCTCGACCTATACTAGAACTATAAAGGCTTCAAAGAGAGGGACACCTTCAGGTTCACACTTAAATTATTATTTACTTTTTAAGAGCTTTATATATATATATATATATATATATATATATATATATATATATAATAATTTTTATTATCCTAGAATTCTGTTTATATATACAGAATTCTAGGATAATAAAAATTATTGTTTACAAAGAAATGAAAGTTAAGATTTTATTGGCAAGTGCAGTTCACTTCAAGAGCGGAGATTCAATGGAGTCGTCATTCGAATTCAATCGTTATTTTTAAATATGTTGTATCTAATAGTAATTTTTCGTCCAATGGCTGTGCTTGCTGAATATGTTTGGAGAAACGCTGTTCGATTCAGTTGGTGAAACATTGTTTTTGGTGGCAAATTGATTCGAATCAATCGAATCGTTAATGGAATTCCATCCTCAATCGAGTTGTTTTATTTAAGTTTCTGGCATTTCTTCATTCAAATATTAAGCTTTTACTTTTGAAAATCCTTTTTTTTCCAAACAATTTTGAATTATAAAGAAACGACTCTAACACAAAATAGTGTCCACTATTTAATTTTCAACAATTTAAATAGTTATAACATATACTGCTATCCAATTGTATTTTTAAATTGAATCAAAACTTTAAAATATATGTCAGCTGAATTTAAAAAAGATTTAATTTAAATTATAAAAAAAAGAATTAAGAGAGGTATCAAACTATCGCATGCAACATTTTCTACAAAAAAAAAAATAATACAATACAGAAATGTTTTATAATATTTAGCTTAATGAGAACGAGGGGAAACAAAGGCGATGAAGAAATTCCAAACTTCTTCTAACTATACTATTACCCAAATAATTTTACCCTTTTATAAATTTACCCAAAGGAACACAAATAAAAACAGAAATAATAATATGCGAGGGGAACTGTTCCCTGGAAGGAGGAAATGAGCTCCGCTAGAAAAGCGTTATGAAAAAGGAGGGCTGAGATAAATTCAATTAGGCTTGATAGTTATGGCTGACATAATATGTTTCCCTGAACCTTCATCATTTATTCGTCGATTCTTTCCGGAAGGAAACGCGGGCATAATTGAAACTATTATTTTCCCTACCCAGCGAGAAAAAAGCAATAAAATTTAATATATGCTAGTACTTTGTTCAGTTCAGTTTCGTAACCTCTCCCCCGCTTTGTAAGCAAATTTAGAAAATACTAAATTGAATTGTAAGAGCATATTCTTTTATTTATTTATTTGGAAAAACGCGATTCGATTCAGCTGGAGAAGCATTAGTTTTGGTGGCATATAGATTCGAATCATTAGAATCTTCAATCGAATTCCATCGCTGTTTTTAAATATGTTTCACCTAATAGTAATCCTTGATCCAATAGCTGTGCTTGCTAACTATTTGGAAAAATGCGGTTCGATTCAAATGGTGAAGCATGGTTTTTGCTGGCAAATATTTTCGGATCAATCATCATTAATCGAATTCCATCCTCTATCGAACATTTTTATTTAAGTGTATGGCATTTCTTCATTCAATTTTTAGGACTTTACTTCTGAGAATCGTTTTAATTTCACACCATTTTAAATTATGGAAAAACGATTTTAACGCAAAGTAGTGTCCACCGTTTAATTTTCAACAATTCAAATGGTTTATATAATCACGTACTCAAATCCGATTGCAATTTAACAAAAGTATCAAAATTTTGAAATATATATGAATCTGAATGTAAGAAAGATTTAAATTTAATTATAAAAAATTCTTTAGTAGAGGTATAAAACAACCGTGTGTAACATTTTCTACAAAAAAAAAATAATAATACAATACAAAAATATTTAATATTATTTAGCTTAATGAGAACGAAAGGAAACAAAGGTGAAGAAATTCCAAACTTCTTCTAACTATACTGTTCACAACAAGCGAAAAGCAATTTACCCAAAGGAGTATAAATAAAAAGCAGAAATAATATGCGTTATGAAAAGGGATAAATTCAATTAGGCTTGATGGTTATGGCTGATATAAAATGTTTCCATGAACCTTCATCGTTTATTCGTCGGTTCTTTCCGGGAGGAAACGCTGCCATAATTGAAACTATTCTTCTTACTACACTGAATGAGATTAAAGAATAAAATTTAATATAATCAACTCGTAGTTTCTTCAGTTTCGTAGCACCCCTGTTTGTAAGCAAATTTAGAAAACTCTAAATTGAATTGTAACGGCATATTCTTTCTTTTTTTCTTCGGAAAAACGCGGTTCGATTAAACTGGGGAACCATTGTTTTTGGTGAGAAATACACTGAAGTGACAAAAGTCATGGGATAGCAATATGCACATTTTCAGATGGCAGTAGCATCGCGTAGAACAGGTATAAATGCGCAGTGCTTTCGCAGAGCTTTCATTTCTGTTCAAGTTATTCATGTGAAGAGTTTTTGACGTGATGATGACCGCACGACGGAAATTAACAGACTTTGAACGCGGAATGTTAGTTGGAGCTAGACGCATGGGTCATGCCATTTCGGAAATCGTTAGGGAATTCAACATTCCCAGATCCACTGTGTCAAGAGTGTGCCGAGAGTATGAAATTTCAGGCATAACATCCCACCATGGACAGTGCAGTGGTCGACCGCCTGCACTTAACGACCGAGACCGGCGACGTCTGCAAAGAGTCGTAAATTCTAACAGACAAGCAACACTGCGTCAAATAACCGCAGAAATCAATGTGGGACGTACAAGGGACTTGTCTGTTAGAACTGTGCGGAGAAATTTGGCTTTCTTGGGCTATTCCAGCAGAAGACCGACTCGAGTGCCTTTACTGACAGAACGACATCGCTTGCAGCGACTCTCGTGGGCACGTGAGCATATCGGTTGGTCCCTAGATGAATGGAAAACCGTGGCCTGGTCCGATGAGTCACGATTTCAGTTTGTAAGAGCTGATGGTAGGGTTCGAGTGTGGCGCAGACCCCACGAAGCCATGGACCCAAACTGTCAGCAAGGCACTGTTCAAGCTGGTGGTGGCTCCGTAATGGTGTGGGCTGTTTTTTCATGGCATGGACTTGGTCCTCTGGTGCGACTGGACCGAACATTGACTGGAAATGCTTATGTTCAGCTACTTGGAGATCACTTGCAGCCATTCATGGACTTCATGTACCCAAACAACGATGGGATTTTTATGGATGACAATGCGCCATGTCACCGGGCCACAACTGTTCGCGATTGGTTTGAAGAACATTCTGGACAATTCCAACGAATGATCTGGCCACCTAGATCGCCCGACATGAATCCCATCGAGCATTTATGGGACATCATCGAGAAGTCTGTTCGTGCCCAAAATCCTGCACCATCAACGCTTTCACAATTATGGACTTCTATCGAGACAGCATGGCTCAATATTCCTGCAGAAGACTTCCAACGACTTGTTGAGTCCATGGCACGTCGAGTTGCTGCACTTCGCCGGGCGAAAGGAGGGCCGACACGATATTAAGAGGTATCCCATGACTTTTGTCACTTCAATGTAGATTCTAATGAATTGAATTGTTAAGCGAATTCCATAGTGGTTCTTAAATATGTTTTATCTAATAGTAATTCTTGATCCAATGGCTGTGCTTGCTATCTGGATTCTTCCAAATAGATTCGAATCGTTAATCGAATTCCATTGTTATTTTTAAATACATTTTACCTAATAGTAATTCTCGATCCGATGGTTGTGCTTGGTAACCATGTTTGGAAAAACGCTGTTCGATTCAGCTAGTGAACCTTGTTTTTGGTGGCAAATAGATTCGAATCAATCGAATCCCATGGTTGTTTTTAAATATATTATATCTAATAGTAATTCTTGATCCGATGGCTGTGCTTGCTATCCGGATTCTTCCAAATAGATTCGAATCGTTAATCGAATTCCGTTGTTATTTTTAAATATATTTTACCTAATAGTAACTCTTGATTGGATGTCAGTGCTTGGTAACCATGTTTGGAAAAACAACGGTTTGATTCAGATTGTGAAGCGTTGTTTTCGGTGGCAAATAGTTTCGAGTCAATCGAATCCCATGGTTGTTTTTAAATATATTATATCTAATAGTAATTCTTGATCCGATGGCTGTGCTTGCTATCCGGATTCTTCCAAATAGATTCGAATCGTTAATCGAATTCCGTTGTTATTTTTAAATATATTTTACCTAATAGTAACTCTTGATTGGATGTCAGTGCTTGGTAACCATGTTTGGAAAAACAACGGTTTGATTCAGATTGTGAAGCGTTGTTTTCGGTGGCAAATAGTTTCGAGTCAATCGAATCGTTAATCGAATACCATTATGTATCGAAGTTTTATTTAAGTTTATGGAATTTCTTCATTCAAACGTTAAATTTTTATTTTTGAAAATCTTTTTTTTTTTCACACACAATTTTAATTTATAGAGAACGATTTTAACGCAAAATAGTGGCCACCTTTATTTAATGTTCAGCAATTTAAATTGTTTTATATAACAACGTACTCAGTACCCTATTTACTTAAAAAATTAAAATATTTGAATATTATATTATTAAATTGAATATTATATTAAATATTATTAATTATATTTGAAATGAATGTAAGAAAGAATTTAATTAAATTATAAAAATAGCATTTAAGAGAAGTATCAAACCATCGCTTGCGACATTTTCTACAAAAAAATAATAATGCAGTACAAAAATGTCGTATAATATTTAGCTTAATGAGAAAGAGGAGAAATAATGAAGAAATTCCAAACTTCTTCTAACTATACTATTCACAACAGGCGAAAAGCAATTTACCCAAAGGAACACAAATAAAAACAGAAATAATAATATGCGAGGGGAACTGTTCCCTGGAAGGAGGAAATGAGCTCCGCTGGAAAGCGTTATGAAAACAGAGGGCCGAGATGAATTCAATTAGGCTTGATGTTGATGGCTGATATAAAATGCTTTCATGAATCTTTATCATTTATTCGTCGATTCTTTTGGTTCGACGCCAAATGGATTCGAATCAAATCGTTAATCGAATTCCATGATTTTTTAAAATATGTTTTACCTAATAGTAGTTTTTGATCCAATGGCTGCGCTTGCTAACTATGTTTGAAAGAACAAGGTTCGATTCAGATGGTGAAGCATAGTGGTTGGTGGCAAATAGATTCGTATCAATCGAATCGATAATCTAATTCAATCGTCTATCGAACTATTTTATTTAAGTTTATTATTGAGTTACGATAAAGCTATTGCAACATTACAGTAATTTAAGTTTATTGTTACATTAAATGTATCGTTACGTTATTGTTATAGTTGTTATATTAAATTTTTTTTTTTTTTTTTTTTTTTTTCATTTTTTCATTCAAATGTTAGGCTTTTCCTTCAGGAAATCCAATTTTTTTTGACACTATTTTGAATTATAGAGAACTACTCTAACAAAAGCAGTGTCCAATTTCAACAATTTAAATGCTTTATATATGTGCTGAAATCACATTGCATTTTAAAAAACACTTTTTAAAATGTAAAACAAAATTTTGAAATATATTTGAATTGAATGTAAGAAAGATTTTAACTAAATTATAAAAATAGTTTTTAAGAGATCAAAGAGGTATCAAATTATCGCATGCAGCAATTTCTACAAAAATGTCTTATAATATTAAGCTTAATGAGAAAGGGGAAACAAAGAAATTCCAAAACTTCTTCTAACTATACTATTCACAATAAGCGAAAAGCAATTTACCCAATAACAGAAACAGAAATAAAAAAACAGAAATAATAATATGCGAGGGGAACTGTTCCCTGGAAGGAGGAAATGAGCTCCGCTGGAAAGCGTTATGGACAGGGATTGCCGAGATAAATTCAATTAGGCTTGATGGTTATGGCTGATATAAAATGTGTCCATGAACCTTCATCGTTTATTCGTCGATTCTTTCCGGGAGGAAATGGGGCCATAATTGAAACTGTTCTTCTTACAACTGAGCGAGAAAAAAAGAATAAAATTCAATATACTCACAGTTTGTTCAGTTGTTTCGTAGCACCCCAGTTTGTAAGCAAATTTAGAAAATTCTAAATTGAATTGTCAGAGCATATTCCTTTTTTTTTTTACAAAATTCTAATGAAAGTTTTCTACAAAAATAAGTATTTATTTAAATGGTAACATTGTTTAATCGGTAATTTTTAAAATCCTTTGTATTGTAATACACATTTTTAAAATCTTTTTAAAATCCTTCGTTCTATTTGTGTTACAAAATTCATTGTGAACAAATTTAGTTATAATGAATTAATATGAGGTTCAGTTCACTGGCGGTTATGTTGAAAACACTGTTCAGAAAAAAATTATGAGACTCGATGCCGATAGGATGTTCAACATCTTGCCTTGTCAGTCGGATTACCTGGTGGTATATTTTCGATTTTCTTTCATACAATACGAAAAAGCGAGGTAAATCCCCATAAATGTCCACCCAGAAAGCACTGCTGTCCTTTTTCAGGGGACCTGATGGCCGAGTGGCTAGCGCTCTGGTGCTCGGTAACAGGTTTCGGGTTCGAATCCTATTATCGTGCGCCAGAGTGGATTATGCGGATTAAAGTACCCAGTAATGAATAATTTTTGCATACTGCTAATGTAATGACGCTAGGGGCCTGTTGGCAGATTGGCTATCTCTCAGGTGCTGGATAACAGGTTTCGGGTTCGAATCCTGGTGATACCATGGATGTTTGGAGTGGTTCAGAATACACTTTAAATCGAAGGTACCGGTCTGTTTAGCCCTCGTATGCACAAGATGACCGTAGAGTCACAAACCAAACCAAACGATTGAGGAAGCATTGTTTTTGGTGGGAAATAGATTCTAGTTAAATCGAATCATTAATTGAATTCCATCGTTTTTTTTTAAATGTTTTTTTCCTAATAGTAATTTTTGATTTAATTTCTGTGCTTGCTAACTATATTTGGAAAAATTCGGTTCGATTCAGATGGTGAATGATTGTTTTCGGTGTCAAATAGATTCGAATCAATCGAATTCAATCATCTACCGAAATGTTTTATTTAAGTTTATGGCATTTCTTCATTCAAATGTTAGTCCTTTTAATTCTACACGCCATTTTAAAACGCAGAGAACGTCTCTAATCCAAAGTTGTGTGCACTTTTATTTAATTTTCAACAGTTTAAAAGGTTTATAAATTCCAATTGCTTTTTAAAAAGGTAAATCGAAATTTTCAAATGCATTTCAATTGAATGTAAGAACGATTTAAATTAAACTATAAAAATATCTTTTCAAGAGAGGCATCAAACTATCCCATGCAAAATTTTCTACAAAAAAAAATAATAATACAATACAAAAATGTCTTATAGTATTTAGCTTAATGAGAACGAGGAGAAACAAAGGTTGTGAAGAAATTCTAAAACTTCTTCTAACTATACTATTCACAACATGCGAAAAGCAATTTACCCAACGGAACACAAATTAAAAGCAGAAATAATATGCGAGGGGAACTGTTCCCTGGAAGGAGGAAATGAGCTCCGCTGGAAAGAGTTATGAAAAGAGAGGGTTGAGATAAATTCAATTAGGCTTGATGGTTATGTTTGATAGAAAATGTTTTCATGAACCTTCATCGTTTATTCGTCGATTCTTTCCGGGAGGAAATGTGGCCATAATTGAAACTGTTCTTCTTACTACACCGAGGAAGAAAAAAGGAATAAAATTTAATATTCTCGCAGTTTGTTCAGCTTCGTAGCACCCTGGTTTGTAAGCAAATTTAAAAAATTCTAAATTGAATTGTAAGCGCATATTCTTTTTTTTTTTTCATTCAAAAACTCTAATAAAAGTTTTGTACGATAATAAGTATTTATATAAATGGTATCATTGTTTATTCCGTAAACTTTTAAAATAAAGGTGATTCAGTTTGTGTTATAAAAATTATTGTGAACAAATTTAGTTATAAGTTAACAATATATATCTCTGCTTGTATAAAAATAAAAAATTCTGTGGTATCTTCCCACCAAACTTTCTCCATCTTTAAATGCCATAAAAATTAATTACTCGCTCTGTGGTTCTAAAATGCGAGTCGATTCAGATGGTGAAGTTCTGTTTTTGGTCGTGAATAAATTCGAATCAATGGAACTCCATCGTTACTTTTAAATATGCTTTATCTAATAGTAATTCTCGATCCGATGACTGTGTTTGAATGCTAACGCTTGCCAATGCTGTGCTTGATAATAATGTTTGAAAAAAAAAGCGTTTCGATTCAGTTGGTATTTGATTCGAGTCAATCAAATCGTTAATCGAATTCCAAAGTGAAACGAACTGTTTTATTTACATTTATGACATCTCTTCTTTCAAATGTTAAACTGTTACTTCTGAAAATTCCCCCACCGTTTTAAATTTCAGAGAATGACTCGAACAGATAAAAGTATCACTTCTATTTAATTTTCAACAATTTAGATAGTTTATATAATCACGTACTGAAATACGATTTTATTTAAAAAAGCAAATTAAACTTTTGAAATACATTTGAATTGAATGTAAGATAGATTTAAATTACATTACAAAAATTGCTTTATCAGAAGTATGAGACTTACATGTGCAATGTTTTCTACAAACAAAAAAAAACAAAAAAAATAACACAATACAAAAATGTCTTGTAATATTTAGCTTAATGAGAACGAGGGTAAACAACGAAGAAATTCCAAAACTTCTTCTAACTATACTATTCCCAAAAGGCGAAAAGCAATTTACCCAACGGAACACAAATAAAAACAGAAATAATATGCGAGGGGAACTGTTCCCTGGAAGGAGGAAATGAGCTCTGCTAGAAAGCTTTAAGAGAGAGGGCCGAGATAAATTCAATTAGGCTTGATGGTTATGGCCGATATATAATGTTCCCATGAATCTTCGTCGATTCTTTCCCGGAGGAAATGTGGGCATAATTGAAACTGTTCTTCTACTTACCAATTGAGAAAAAAGAAAAAAAATTAATATACTTACAGTTTGTTCAGTTTCGTAGCACCTCGGTTTGTAAGCAAATTTAGAACATTCTAAATTGAATTGTAAGAGCATATTCCTTTTTTTCAAAATTCCAATAAGAGTTTTCTACAAAAATAAATATTTATTTAAATGGTAAAATTTTTTATTTGGTAAATTTTTTAAATCTTTTGTTCTTTGGCGATTTAACTAAACGATTGATGAAACATTGTTTTTGGTGGGAAATAGGTTCGAGTCAAATCGAATCGTTAATTGAATTCCATTGTTCTATTTAAATATGTATTTCCCAATAATAATTCTTGAACCAATGGCTGTGATTGGTAACAATGTTTGGAAAAATGCGGTTCGATTCAGCTGGTAAAACATTGTTGTCAGACTCAATCGAATTGTTGATAGAATGTCATTGTCTATCGAACTGTTTTATTTTAGTTTATACCATTTCTTCATTCAAATATTAAGCTTTTACTTATAAACATCCTTTTTTTCCACACTGTTTTAAAGTATAGAAAACGATTCTAACACAAGGTAGTGTCCACCATTTAATTTTCAACAATTTAAAAAAGCAAATCAAAATCTTCAATTATATTTGAATTGAATTTAAGAAAGTTTTAAATTAAATTATAAAACTATCTTTTAAGAGAAGCATCAAACTATCGCGGGAAACATTTTCTACAAAAAATAATAATACAATAGAAAAATCTTTAATAATATTTAACTTAATGAGAACAAAGGAAAACAAAGATGGTGAAGAAATTCCAAACTTCTTCTAACTATAATATTTCCAACAAGCGAAAAGCAATTTACCCAAAGGAACAGAAACAAAAACAGAAATAATAATATGCGCGGGGAACTGTTCCCTGGAAGGAGGAAATGAGAAAGCGTTATGAAAAGAGAGATAAATTCAATTAGGCTTGATGGTTATGGTTGATATAAAATGTTTCCATGAATCTTTATCATTTATGTGTCGATTCTTTCCGGGAGAAAATGTGGGCATAATTGAAACTGTTCTTCTTACTACACCGAGTGAGAAAAAAGAATAAAATTTAATATACTCGCAGTTTGTTCAGTTTCGTATCACCCCGGTTTGTAAGCAAATTTAGGAAATTCTAAATTGAATTGTAAGAGCATATACTTATTTTTTTTTTTTTTTGAAAAACGCGGTTCAATTAAGTGGGGGAAGCATTGTTTGTGGTGGCAAATAGATTTGATTCGATTGAATCGTTAATCGAATTCTATCATTGTTTTTAATTGTGTTTTACCTAAAAAACATTGATCCAATGTCCTTGGTCCAATCGCTGTGCTTACTAACTACGTTTGGAAAAATACAGTTCGATACAGATGGAGAAACATAGTTTTTTTTTGTTGCAAATAGATTTGAATCATTCGAATTGTTAATCGAATTCAATCATTGCTTTTAAAAATGTTTTACCTAATAGTAATTATTGATCCAGTGGCTGTGCCTGCTAACTATGTTTAAAAAATGCGGTTCGATTCAGATAGTGAAGCATTGTTTTTGGTGGCAAATAGATTCGAGTCAATCGAATTCTATCGTTGTTTTTAAATATGTTTTTCCTGACACTAATTCTTGTTTCAATGGCTCTAATTCTGTCAATCTAATCAAATCTCTGAATCATCAATCGAATTCCATACTGTATCGAATTGTTTTATTTAAGATTATGCCATTTCTTCATTCAAATGTTAGGTTCATACTTCTGAAAATGTGGTTTCTTTCCACACCATTTTACATTATAAAGAATTAATGTAACACAAAGTAGTGTTTACCTTTATTTAATTTTTAACAATTTAAACTGTTTAATACAATCACGTATGCAGGTCCAATTGCATTTTAAAAAGTAAAACAATTTTTTTAAATATATTTGAATTGAATGTAAGAAAGATTTAAATTAAATTATAAAAATATCCTTTAAGAGAGGCATCAAACTAATATATGCAGCAATTTCTACAAAAAAATAATAATCCAATACAAAAAGGTCTTATAATATTAAGCTTAATAAGAATGAGAAAAAAAAGTGGTAAAGAAATTCCAAAACTTCTTCTAACTATACTATTCACAACAAGCGAAAAGCAATTTACCCAAAGGAGCAGAAATAATATTCGAGGGGAACTGTTCCCTGGAAGTAGGAAATGAGCTCCTCTGGAAAGCCTTATGAAAAGGGATAAATTCAATTAGGCTTGATGGTTATGGCTGATATAAAATGTTTCCATGAAGCTTCATTCATCGAAACATTTGGATTCACTTGGATTCTTTCCGGGAGGAAATGTGGGCATAATTGAAACTATTCTTCTTACTACACCGAGCGAGAAAAAAGAATAAAATTTAATATACTCGCAGTTTGTTCAGTTTCGTAGCACCCCGGTTTGTAAGCAAATTTGGAAAAATCTAAATTGAATTGTAAGAACATATTCTTTTTTTATTTTTCAAAAATTCCAGTAAATGTTTTATACAAAATAGCCTTTATTTAAATGTTAATATTATTTATTTAGTAAATTTTTAGATCAAAGGGGATTCAATTAGCGTTGTAAAAGTTATTGTGAACAAATATTAGTTATATTTTAATAATATATATCGTCTCTTCTATAACAATAAAAAATTCCGTGGTATTCCCCCAACAAAATTTTTCCATTATTATATGGCATAACAATTAATTACTCACTTTATTTTATTTTAACAATTTATTATTTTTTTAATAAAGAATTAATGCAGTCAGTTTGTAAGTTGTTAATTTATAGAGTAACTAGTTAAAGTGGAGAAATACTAATTTATTATACACTTTAACTGACTTGGTCAGTTATACGAAATAACTGAATTATACACCTTAATGGTAACACACATAAATATATATATTTATTTATAAAGTTTTTTTCCAAAATTGAAAATTATCAAAAAAATGCTCAATTATTTTTAACCTAATTTAAATTTTTAATATCTATAAAATATATATGATAAAACATAATTAATGTCAAGAATTAATATGCGCACAGTTTTCTGTTTATATTTTTAATTTAACGTTCCTTCAAATTGGAATCCTGCTTTGCTAATCATCAAGCCATCATACTACTGTGTCCAAAAAGTTAGACCAATTTTCAATTTAAAATTCCCGGGTCTTATGGAATATCACTTTTTCCGTCCTTGACATCTGTGTAAAATTTGACGTCAAAATATTCATGAGTGTTAGAGTTGCGCTTGGCTTTGTGAGACGCTAAAACTGATTCCGGCGACTTTTGAAATGTCAGAATTCATTGAGCAAAGAGCTTGCATTCAATTTTATTTTGCGGAAACATATAGAATGTTGCAGAAGGCATTCGGTGAGCATTCCTATATACATGTTTAGAAATGGTACAAACTGTTCAAAGAAGGCAGAGAACGCGTTGAAGACGAAGAGCCCTCTGGTCGACCATCAACCTCTGCTGACGAAGCTCACGTCCAAAAATTTAAACATTTGGGGCTTGCAAACCGTCGATTTACAATTAGACACCTTGCTGATGATGATGGAATTTCAAAATTCTATTTTAAAAGATGTTTTGGGCCTCAAATGCGTCGAATCTTGATTGGTACCGAAAACACTGAATGCTCCAGCTCACAATGTATTGATTCTTCGTGATTTTTTCGCCAAAAATGAAACCCATATCGTTCCACAACCACCGTATTCACCTGATTTAGCGTCGTGCTACTTCTGGTTATTCCCTAAACTCAAAAGACCGCTCCGGGGACACCTTTTTGAATCGATTAAAGAGACATTTCAAAAATCGCCGGAATCCGTTTTAGCATCTCCCAAAGCCAACTCGAACACTCATGAATTTTTCGCCGTCAAATTTCCCACATATGTCAAGGACATTGCAACCAACATAAAAAAGAAAATAAACTGAAATTCCATAAGCCCCGGAAATTTTAAATTGAAAATTGATCTTACTTTTTGGACACAGTAGTAATCCTTAGACTTTTCAAATCACTTGATAAAGAGCATAAGTAATTTATAAAACCATAGGGAATTAATTTGCATGTAAAATGGTAGTAAAAAAAACGAAGAATAGAAAAAGTACTCAAATCTTCAATGTTTCTTTCGAATGTTTCCATCCCTTAATAGCAAGAATTTGTTCCCAAAAGACACTCTTCCGTCCTTTGCCAGTGTTATTTCATCCATCATTTCTTGCTGAAATGGGTCTTCCTTCTATTGTGTCAGGATTGTCATCTGTCTCCTTGTGGACGTCAATTTTTCCGTGAATGTCTGCTTTTTCTGTGGATGTTTGTTCTCCTTAAAGCCATTTTCCCTCATTTTGGAGCGTATTTTGAACGTTCATCTTTAAAATATCTAGGAACGATTCTAGATTCTTCTGATCTTCAAATATATTGAATAGATTACCTATATACCAAACCTTTTTTTTTCTCTTAATAGCTAATATTGTTTAAGTTTGGTTTCGTTTGTCACTCTACGGTCATCGGTACGGTCATATTAAGCTAATTTGTCCGGGACCTACAGTTTAATGTGGTTTCCGAACCACTAACAAACATCCATGCCACCGCCAGTATTCGAATCTGGAGCTTGTTGCACCAACGGCCGAAGCAGTAGCAAATCGTCCATTAGCCAGCAATAATATTTAAATTAACACTATTGTCTCTTATTAGATGATAATTTTAAAAATTAACACAAATCCTAGATACAAAACCACAAAAATTAAAAAAATACAAGAATACGAAATACATAAGAGTCGCAAGAATATTATGGAATACGTATACATTCAAAGTCAGTTCAAAAAAAATTCTGTCAGGCTAATATCCCTGACAATATTCATTACTGAAAATTCATTTAATCTAATTATTTTGCATACTTACCTTTTATGAAGTGAGGCCTAAATGGCCGAGTGACTAGCGCTCTGGCATTCGGTACCACGTGTTTCGGAATCGAGTCCCGGCCGAGCCATGGATGTTTGTAGTGGTTAGGAATCCACATTAAATCGTAGGTCCCGGTCTAATAGGATTGTAGAGCGTTGCGGAGATATTGTTACTCCGTGTCCGTAGCTTATCTTCAAACTGCACGCACCGCCTGGGTCGGTTCAGGACTTGCCTTAAGGCATTGAAGACAAATATCTAAGTGTTTGCCAGCTGCATTAGATCAATTTTTTTTATTTAAATACAATATTGCAATATCTTTAAAATATTTATGATAAAACATAATTAATGAAATAAAATTTATTTTAAGAATTAACACGCACTTAGTTGCACGTTCGTATTCTTACTTTGATGTTCCTTCAAATTGGAAACCAGCTTTGCAAATCACCCAGCCGTTATAGACCTTAATCGACAAATAATGAACATTGAGTAATTTATAAAATGATGAAATTATTTGAATATAAAGTGGCAGTAAAAAAAATCGAAGAAGACAAAATTTACTCAAACTTTCAATCTTTCTTTCGAATGTTTCCAGCCCCAAAATGACAAGAATTTGTCCCCAAAAAACACTCTTCCATCCTTTTTCAGTGTTATGTCATCCATCATTTCTTGCTGGAATGGGTCTTCCTTCTATTGTGTCAGAACGGTCATCTGTCTTTCTGTGGACGTCAATTTTTGCGTGAATGTCTGCTTTTTCTGTGGATGTTT
>BPLQ01002176.1:0-102744 GCA_021605075.1 Caerostris darwini | reverse complement strand
ATTTATTAAGTTTATGTAGCTGATGATCTTAGATTTGAGTTTATTTACCTAACGATAATTCGTTTCATTCACACATATTTATAATTTTAGGTTTGAATGATCATTTAAAAACTTCAAAAACTTCATTACAATGGGGCTAGTTCATTGTGTTTTTTCGTTTTTAATAACGCAAATGTGAACTGGTTTCAGCAATAAGTCTTCAAGAAAGCAGTTATGTTTGAAATGAGATTTACGTTTTATAATGTCCGACTCGTGGCTCAGTGGCAATGTGCGCCGCTGGTGATATTTTATTTATTATATTAGTTTGTTATTTATTTTGTTATTTGTTATATCACTTTGTTATTTATTATATTATATTATTTTGCTATTGATTGAAATTAATAACTGCAACAATTAATAACTTTAACTCAATCATATGCATTGAGAATATAAATGTTGGCTCAGTGGTAAAGTGCTCCGCTGGTGAGCATTAGGTAGGAGGTTCAATCCACTACCTCGTACCTAACGAGTACGAGGGTACTCGTACACTGTAGACGCTGTTTCAAAAACGAGGAGACTCGATGGCGTTTGGGATGTTCTTCAGCATCTTGCCCCGTTTGACGGACTACTTGGTGGGAGTTTTCCGGTTTTATCCCATATATTACGGGGAATACTTATGCCATATACGCATGTCATATATGCGGGGTAGTTCCCACTAAAAGTCATTCCGGAAGGCACTGTCCTCCTTCTTCAGGGTCACGGAGACAAGTCAGATTTCTACCTGCAGGTGCTCCATCCATGAGACCACATTGGTACTAGGACTTGGTCTAGATGTTGCGGTTTACCGAGTGGGAAAATAAAATAAAACGTTTTATAATTTTTATCAATAAACGCAATTAATTTCATATAATATTTATTGTAAAATAAATTACTTATTTTTAAAAACAAATTCTGTTGTATAAATATTAAGATGGTAAAAAAAAAAAGTTTATAAAACTCTTTTTAAAATGAATATTGCCGTGATTTCAACTTATCTGGTAAATATTTTCAATCATCAATATTTAAATTACCCAATTAAAATACATTACTTTAAACTTTTTTTATAAGTTATATATAGTATACTAGTAAAGAAAAATACAAATTAATGTATTATTCATTAGAAAAATATTCTTTCAGCATTAAATTATTATACATCTTTATAAAAGAGAAAAAATTATTATTAAAACTATACTTGATTTTTTTATGCATACAAAGTAGATAGCATATCGATTTTTTTGTTTTTTGTAGTATTAAATCTGCAGTTAAGCATGACGCATGTAAAAAAATAAATCGAGACATTTTCTTCTTGTTACTGTCAACGTGTTTGTAGCTCAAAGCACTTTATTTAGCGTCTGTTATTTTTATAGACCATTAAAATACTTTTATTTTATTTATACAACGAGGTGCAAGAGCTATTGTTCCTTCAAAAATTGTAACCTCAAACTATTCAAAACTTATCACAGTGAAGGTTTAATCAGAATCTTTCAAAAAAACTTTCACCTTATCATCTAAGTATTTTAAAATTTGTTTTTGTATAAGGTAAAGAGTTTTGAGTAACATTTAACTACTAAAGAAAAAAAAGTAATTGATATTTCTATTCATAACCAAGCAATTGAAATAAATTTTTGATTGACGGTTAACGATTTGAAAAGGATTTTGATTAAATTACTTTTTTGTATTTAGCTGTGACTGTAATATGGAAATATTTCCTTGCAAATGATTTTTGTAAATAAATAAAAAATGTTTTCAAATTAAGATTTAATGCGATAGAAATTTAATTTTATTGTTTGTTAGATATATTTAAAGTCATATTTATTTAGTGTTTAAAATTTCAAAGTTTCATTTCAAAGTGCTCATTAAAATTCTCAATGTATCGAATTAATTTATGTGAAATTGCTTTAATTCATCATTACCAAAATGTTTATCATATTTTTAATATTTGGAATCAGTTGAATTGGTTTGGGAAACATGATAATTGTACAATTGTAAAGTTAAAATTACAAATATAAATACAATAAATAAATAAATAAATGTAATAGTTTCAGTAAAGTATCGATAATGCATTTTTCTTAAATATACATGCTTTAATACTTTAATACACATAAATATTATTTTTAATGTTTTTAAATAATTAGTTATGATTGTACAATATAGCTTATGTTTTATTATTGGCAATCATACAACGTTAATAATATATTGAAATATTTACATTATCACAATCATTTAAATAATTTTAAAAGATATAAATTAAAAAATGCATAAACTAATAAAATAATTTTTTGTGCAGTAGTAAAATTAAAACTATTTTCCAAACATGGCTTTATATTGTTTCTTAATCCCTTAAAATGAAATACATTGTTTGATAGATATTAAAAGACAAAATCATATGAATTACACGTTTCCTCTTTTTTTTTTGTTGAGTTTTTAAATGGATATCACCCTAAGATAAAAATTACTTCTTTCAGTAATTTTTATTATTGTTTTCGAAGTTTAGATTAAATTCTTAAAATTTGTATTCTATGGTCTTATAATTAAAAGTAATCAGTTATTAAAACACTCGCCAAAATTAAAAATAGAACATTTGCACCTTATCACAGCAATTCAAATTTTCTGAAATAAAAATAAACACATTTGCAAGTGTGTATGTTATAAATTTAAAAATTCCTTTCAAATAATTCATTTTAAGGTTTGGCAAATTAAAGAAAAAAGCAATCTTTATTAATAATTTTAAATTCATTCGAAAACAAAAGCAAATGTATAAAATCGAAATTTCTTTCATTAAACATAGATTCAATGTTAATTTAATTGAATATTCATAATCTTATAATATTAATTAAATAATTAATAATATTAATATTAAATAAGAATTCATTTGAAAAATTTTCATTGCAGACGATTTTGATAAGAATTAAAAATTATGTATTTTTAGCGATTTTCAGTGTTACAAATTTTAAATGAAAACATATTTACATCCATTCTTTATAAATAATCTTTATTAATAGTTTTCTATTCATTCGGAAACAAAACAAACTGTATTAAATAAAAAAAATGTCCATTTAAGATAGGTTTAATATTAATTATATATTCATAATCTTAATAATATTAATTAAATAATTGATAAGACTAACATTAAATAAGAATTCATTCGAAGAGTTTTCCTTGCAGACGATTTTGATACGAATTAAAAATTATATCTTTTTAACGATTTTCGGTGTAACAAATTTTAAATGAAAACATATTTACATCCATTCTTTATAAATTATCTTTATTAATAGTTTTCTATTCATTCGGAAACAAAACAAACTGTATTAAATCAAAATTTTTTCCATTTAAGATAGGTTTAATATTAATTATATATTCTTAATCTTAATAATATTAATTAAATAATTGATAAGACTAACATTAAATAAGAATTCATTCGAAGAGTTTTCCTTGCAGACGATTTCGATAAGAATTAAAAATTATGTATTTTTAGCGATTTTCAGTGTTACAAATTTTAAATGAAAACATATTTACATCCATTCTTTATAAATAATCTTTATTAATAGTTTTCTATTCATTCGGAAACAAAACAAACTGTATTAAATCAAAATTTTTCCATTTAAGATAGGTTTAATATTAATTATATATTCTTAATCTTAATAATATTAATTAAATAATTGATAAGACTAACATTAAATAAGAATTCATTCGAAGAGTTTTCCTTGCAGACGATTTCGATAAGAATTAAAATTATGTAATTTTCAAAAATTTTAAACGAAAACATATTTACATCCATTCTTTTTATAAATAATCTTTATTAATAGTTTTCTATTCATTCGGAAACAAAACAAACTGTATTAAATCAAAATTTTTCCATTTAAGATAGGTTTAATATTAATTATATATTCTTAATCTTAATAATATTAATTAAATAATTGATAAGACTAACATTAAATAAGAATTCATTCGAAGAGTTTTCCTTGCAGACGATTTCGATAAGAATTAAAAATTATGTATTTTTAGCGATTTTCAGTGTTACAAATTTTAAACGAAAAACATTTTCATCCATTCTTTATAAATAATCTTTATTAATAGTTTTCTATTCATTCGGAAACAAAACAAACTGTATTAAATCAAAAAATTTTCCAGTTAAGATAGGTTTAATATTAATTATATATTCATAATCTTAATAATATTAATTACATAATTGATAAGACTAACATTAAATAAGAATTCATTCGAAGAGTTTTCCTTGCAGACGATTTTGATAAGAATTAAAAATTATATCTTTTTAACGATTTTCGCTGTAACAAATTTTAAATGAAAACATATTTACATCCATTCTTTATAAATAATCTTTATTAATAGTTTTTTCTATTCATTCGGAAACAAAACAAACTGTATTAAATCAAAATTTTTTCCATTTAAGATAGGTTTAATATTAATTATATATTCTTAATCTTAATAATATTAATTAAATAATTGATAAGACTAACATTAAATAAGAATTCATTCGAAGAGTTTTCCTTGCAGACGATTTCGATAAGAATTAAAAATTATGTATTTTTAGCGATTTTCAGTGTTACAAATTTTAAACGAAAACATATTTACATCCATTCTTTATAAATAATCTTTATTAATAGTTTTCTATTCATTCGGAAACAAAACAAACTGTATTAAATCAAAATTTTTTCCATTTAAGATAGGTTTAATATTAATTATATATTCTTAATCTTAATAATATTAATTAAATAATTGATAAGACTAACATTAAATAAGAATTCATTCGAAGAGTTTTCCTTGCAGACGATTTCGATAAGAATTAAAAATTATGTATTTTTAGCGATTTTCAGTGTTACAAATTTTAAACGAAAACATATTTACATCCATTCTTTATAAATAATCTTTATTAATAGTTTTCTATTCATTCGGAAACAAAACAAACTGTATTAAATCAAAAAATTTTCCAGTTAAGATAGGTTTAATATTAATTATATATTCATAATCTTAATAATATTAATTACATAATTGATAAGACTAACATTAAATAAGAATTCATTCGAAGAGTTTTCCTTTTTGCAGACGATTTCGATAAGAATTAAAAAAAAAAAATTATATATTTTTAGCGATTTTCAGTGTTACAAATTTTAAAATGAAAACATATTTACATCCATTCTTTATAAATAATCTTTATTAATAGTTTTCTATTCATTCGAAACAAAACAAACTGTATTAAATCAAAATTTTTTCCATTTAAGATAGGTTTAATATTAATTATATATTCTTAATCTTAATAATATTAAATAATTGATAAGACTAACATTAAATAAGAATTCATTCGAAGAGTTTTCCTTGCAGACGATTTTTGATAAGAATTAAAAATTATGTATTTTAGCGATTTTCAGTGTTACAAATTTTAAACGAAAACATATTTACATCCATTCTTTATAAATAATCTTTATTAATAGTTTTTCTATTCATTCGGAAACAAAACAAACTGTATTAAATCCAATTTTTTTCCATTTAAGATAGGTTTAATATTAATTATATATTCATAATCTTAATAATATTAATTAAATAATTGATAAGACTAACATTAAATAAGAATTCATTCGAAGAGTTTTCCTTGCAGACGATTTTGATAAGAATTAAAAATTATATCTTTTTAACGATTTTCGGTGTAACAAATTTTAAATGAAAACATATTTACATTCATTCTTTATAAATAATCTTTATTAATAGTTTTCTATTCATTCGGAAACAAAACAAACTGTATTAAATCCAATTTTTTTCCATTTAAGATAGGTTTAATATTAATTATATATTCATAATCTTAATAATATTAATTAAATAATTGATAAGACTAACATTAAATAAGAATTCATTCGAAGAGTTTTCCTTGCAGACGATTTTGATAAGAATTAAAAATTATATCTTTTTAACGATTTTCGGTGTAACAGATTTTAAATGAAAACATATTTACATCCATTCTTTATAAATAATCTTTATTAATAGTTTTCTATTCATTCGGAAACAAAACAAACTGTATTAAATCCAAATTTTTTCCATTTAAGATAGGTTTAATATTAATTATATATTCATAATCTTAATAATATTGATTAAATAATTGATAAGACTAACATTAAATAAGAATTCATTCGAAGAGTTTTCCTTGCAGACGCTTTTGATAAGAATTAAAAAATATATCTTTTTAACGATTTTCAGTGTAAAAATTTTAAATGAAAACATATTTACATCCATTCTTTATCAAATTTATTAGACAAATTTCAATATAGTATTTTTATAAAATATCTAAATATGTTTCTTTTATCTATGTAATAATATTTCCCTCCTGGTTTATTAGTTTCATCACATCCCAGATAAACCCAGAGAAACTGATAAGACATAAAAAAAAATAATAACTTCTACCAGATAGAAATCTCTATGGAGAAGAGATTTTTCTGCTGCAAATGATTAAGTATGTTTATGTTACATATTCCAAATAAAGAACACGTCTGCACTTTTTTTGCTGCTATCAACAACTGTTCAGTGTCTTAGAAAAAATAGAGCGCATATTCTTTTTTTAATTAAGTATCAAGTAGCATTAAAATAAGGAATCTATTTTTTTTTTTTGCTCGAAAAAAATGTGTACGTGAATGTTTCTATTATATGATGTTGTTTAATTAATGATAGTTGACTTTTTTAAGTAGTTATAGGTTAAGCCGATCGAACTAATACATTTTATATTAAATGCTCATTTTTATCGATATCATTGATATAATAAATATTTTAATTAATGTTGATAAATAATGTAAAATTATGCAAGAGGTTGTATAGCTATATTTAAATATTGATAAAAATGATAATGATAGAAATAATTTTATAATAAATTATTTAAAATGAAATGTTATTATTTATTTATAGGTTAAGTTCCAAATCAAATAGAAATTGGAAAAAAATTAAAATTTTGTGATTATTCACTAAATTTAACATTATTTGTTAACTATTGTGAGTTTTTAGTAATAAAATATTCTAAGAAAAACATTGTCGAAGTTTGATCTTCATTTAATAAGAAGTATAAATGTATCTAAAATAATACAAATACAAAAATTGAAACATATAAGAGAAAAATTAATCAATTATACTTTTTGATATCCTTTAAAATTATCCTGTAAATAAAAGAAAAATTCTTGAATTTTAATTTTAACTTTAAATATAAAATAACATTGTTAGATAACAAGTAAATCATTTAAAAGTTAATTTGAAATTAATAAATTATAAACAAATTAAAATTTATTCACAATTTTTATTTTAAATCGTATTGTAAATGTAGAAAAGGACAGTAACATGAATTTAAATAATAAATAAAAATCATTTCGTAAGAAATACAAATTTCTAAACATTCTATGTTTCATTTTTTTAAATAAATAAACACATTTAGTCAAAGAGTCTATTTAGAAAGTGCAATTTTAATAATTAAGAATTAGGAAACAATTTCAATTTAAATCAGAAAAAAAAACCCTGTATAAAATGTTTTATTATATAAAATAAACATTTCTAAAATTAATTTTTATTTTCAAAGGACGTGAAAAAAATTATATTTCATAATAAAAAAACTATTTACGTAATGAAAAATATTTCATAATTATTACGAAAATCTTAAAAATAAAAACCCTCTCAACTCCTTTAAATAAAAAAAATAAAAAAAATCTTAACGATGTTTTCTTAGAAAATATTCTTAAAGCACGATATTTTATTTTGAACATGTTTTGCACTTGAAGAAAAACCGAAAAACACATTACAAAACATTCCACCCCTCCTTTTTTTAGCTTTAGTTATCCCGATTACGAAAACTGAATAAGACAGAATTGATTTTCTAACAGAGCGTAACCGTGTTTTGATACCGCTTGAAACAAGATCAATATTTCTTAATAAAATAGCTACTTGATCGCCAAAAGTCGCCAATGCGATGGTATTACAATACGGCAACCTTACGCCAGAGAGATGGGCGAAAGATTCTAGTAATTGATGACTGTTTCAAAAGTTAAGTAGTTCTCTTTTTCTAATTTTTAACTCGAATTTGTGAGTCTAGTCTAGACGTTGTTAAAACGATTTCCTTTGAATTACCGTCAATAATTTATTATTGCTATACCTGCTAATAGGCATATTTTTTATACAAAAGAATTTATTTTATGATGCCTATAAACATTAAATATTGTTTTTGGTTATAATAGTTATAGAAAGATATTATTTTTATCTACAAACACTTTTCAAAATATAAGAAAGGTTCTTTTTTTTAAATAATTACAAATTTGATAGTTATGTTTTATGATAACTAATGGTGTTATAATTTTATTTTAATTCACACATAATTCTGCAAATGAAATAAAATAAAAATTTTAAGTTTGTAATTAAATTTAAATCAAATATATTTAAAAATATTTATAACAATATTTAGTTATGGGATTCTACATCAAAACTTGTACAATTTAATAAGATTTAATTTTTTTTTTTGCTATGATCACGTCTTATTTTTGACTTATCTAAAATTTTAAGTTGTTTTTATAAACTTATCATTGAATATACATATAATACTTTAAACTTAAACTGAAAATTATAATTAAATAAAAAAAATTTATGAATATTTTTACTCACTTTTATCTTTAAACAAAGGAAAAAATTGTAAAATTTGAAATGTTTTCTTAATTGGTAATGTGAAAATATCATGCATAAATAATTAATAAAGAATGAATAAATGATAAGCTGATAGATAAGTAAAAAGAAACTGCATATTTATTTTTGTAATTTTTCTATTTGAAATCTTTTAAATAATATTAATAATAAAAAAAATTGCAGTAAGTTCAATAATTATGTAACATTTTAAAGAGGTATTTTGAAAGTATTGTATTAATGGTTAACAATATGAAAAAATAATTACTTATAAAAAAATTGAGAAATATAAATAATAACATTTTTATACTTAAATTACAATTCAACTTATTGATAAACAGAATTATTTACTTTGTTGTTATAATCTCTCGAATAAAAACGCAAAAATTCTTTTCTTTTAAACAAAAAATTAAAAACATTCTTGGAAAACTCAGAGATTCACTAAAAATAATTAACAGACATTTTTTTTAAAAAAACATCGAGTGTCTAAATGTTTCTTTTGTACATCCAAAACAATTCAGAAACAAAAAAATTATTAAAACCGCCCTCGTTATTTTTCTCTAATAATACTAAATACCTTTTCAAGTATTCATTTTTTTTTCGTCCATTTCCTTTTTGTTTCTTCATTTTTATCTTCAAAAACCATAGAAAGAAACCTTTTCTAAAAGATTGTGAAGTGAGGGTAAAAAAAAAAAAAAATCAAGAACACCATTTGTAAAACTTTTTAAAGAGTGTACTTAGCAATTAATTTTCATTCAATTTCTTACTCGTTACATAGACAAAAGAAAAGTTAAATAAATTCGTATCATTGTTTTGTATATAATCGTCTTTCTGAGACGAAATTCTGAGTGGTTATTTTTTTTTTTTTTTTTTTATCTTCTTTCAGAATAATAATAAAAAAAAAATAGATCTACACATTTAAAAGACTTAATGCTTTATCGCATTTCTTTTAAACCAGTAGATATTTTATTTTATTGCATTATTTAATTCAACAGGAATTTTTATATCCTATTATTCACTTAAAAAACTGTTCTATAAATCCTGGTTTTTTTTTAATTTTGTAAGCTGCTTATTCTATTGAAGTATAATTTTGTTCCATGGAATAAATTTTTTTTTATCGTCTGTTTAAATTCTCTTTTAATATCGTCTGCTTTTGTGTTTAGATTATGTAATAAAAACCCATTTTTAACTTAAGAACTAAAATTAATTTTTATGCACTTTGAATACTGATAGCTTGTTCTATTCGAAAAGAAATACTACCTTCGTTGAATATAATTAGCAAATTTCATGGATCTTAACTCGAGTAATTTATGTTTAAACGCAATACATAGTAATTATATCAAGATATTTTTAATGAGATTAGCTATCACTGTAAAGGATTTGGTGATTAACAGTGTCTTAAATATGGTACAATAACACTTGACAATTATATCTAACAGGTTATTTAGATCGGATTTTGGAATAAAGATATTCACAAATGTATTTATTTTTATTTATTAATGACGTAATAAAACTGGTTTATGCATGATCCAGCCATCATCCTTTGAGGTCATGACATTTATTTTTAAATTTAAAACTTATTAGTGAATTCATCAAATATATATTATTATTTTTCCGTGATAGTTATTTATTAAATTTTATAGTTTTATTTAATGATTGCTTTTTTAATAATTATAATAATTTTCTTTTAATTATAACAATATTAATAATTTTCTTTTAATTATAATAATATTAATAATCTTCTTTTAATTATAATAATATTAATAATTTTTATAATAAATGATTATAATAATTATAATAATTGTTCTAATATTTTAATTTTTTTTAATAATTATTATAATTTTTTAAAATAATTTTCTTTTTTTAAAATTTATAAAAAAAATTATAAAAAAACTTTTTATTGTAGGATAAATATTTCTTTGCCATTTCTGTTATATATTCATTTTTATTAACTTTTTTTCAAAACATTATCATGTCAACGTATTAAAAAACCAAAGAATTACAAATTCCATCAAGTTATTTATAATAGTTAATGTGTTTTGAAATAAATTCACTTGCAAAAAATGTTAAGTTTCTTCCTCGCATTTTATTTTGCAGAAATTATTTTTTTTTTTTTCTTTCTCTCTCAGAAATATGTTTTCTACTTTAAAATGAAAGCATTCGTTCTCGAAAAAATATATTTTCTTCTGTTTATTTATAAAATATATTTTAACAATACTAGTCTTGAATAAGTCTAGTCTTGAATAGTTTAACATTTTTTTTCTGTATTATAAAATATAAATAAACAACAATATGCACAATGATCAATAAATATAAAACATAATAAGAAGAAAATTGTAAGTCACATATAATGCTCCATAATATTTTCATAATCCTAAAAGTCTATATGATTATTTTGAGTCTAAGTTTTCTACTTTAAAAAATGATATAAAACGTCAGTATTTTTAAGAATTTATTTTATATGCATTATAAAATTTATCAAGAAATATAAAATTTTCAAGAATAGTTTTGTGCAACAATTAAATAACGTATTTCTTCTTAAATCAACTCCTTAAAAATAAATTTAAAAAATAATAATAAAATCTAACGAATCAAACGTAACTTAAATTTATTAAAAGTTCAAATATCTTAAATTTATTGTAACAGTTTCATATATTTATTTATAAAAAACTAGATATCTTTATCTATATTTCGATATCTGTTTTGCAAATTTTTCTAATTTGTCCTAAATTTTCAGAATTCCGCAAATTTTCAATGGTTAATGTTTAACCAGAAAGTTTAAATAAACAAGTAATATTAAAAAAAAAAAAAAAAAAAAAATCAAAGTCAATTCCTACTTTTTTTCACTCTATTGCAGAAAGTCCTTTATAAATAATTTTCATTCATTTTTTTAAGTTTATCTGGCGCCATCTATTGGTAGATATATACAACTTAAATCTAAAAAATGTTTAATTTATTTATTAAATTTAGTTACTGAATTAATAATTGAAAAAATTGTATTAACATCAAGTGTCATCCACTACAAATTTTAAAAAAATGTATTTGATTTTGAGTGGATGAATAAAAAGTATTTTATGAACGATTGAAAATTTGAACAAGATATATATAGAGTGAGTGTGAGCTAATAGAGGGAATAGAAAAAGAAAAATATTTATCATTTCTGATAAAAAAAATATCAATGTTAAAATCCCTATGTGTTTTTAAATATATCTAAGTAATTAAAAAATGATTAAATATTAAGTAAATGTAATTCTAATTTAATTTCTAATTTATTTTAAATGTCCTTGTTATTTTTCTATAACTTGTTCTTAATATTATTCTTGTTTTTTTCCAATGTAGGTAGCTTCGTCATTTTGTTATTGTAAATGTTATTATTTTGTAAAAAAATTTATTCTATTGATCGTAAAATAAAAAAAAAATATTAAAGTTAATTTTATTAATTTTTTAATGAATTTTAAGCTCAAAATATCAATTTGTCTAAACCACACATTATCAGAACCATACATATCTTTTTTATTCAAACAAAACCACACGATTTCTTTATTATTAAAATCAGCAAATATTGTTTCCTGAAACATAAGTCATTTGAGGGGGGGTGGGAAAGGGGCACCTGTGCCAAAGAGCTTAAGCCCCATTTTCTAGCCTGAAACATAAGAAACACGTTATTATTATACTAATAAATAAACGGATTTTATATTATGTAAATGTAATTCTAATTTAATTTCATATTAATTAATTATTATTATGTACAATAAATATACATATTTAATGGTGAATTTCATATGTTTTAATTTTAGTTTCATTCAGTGTTCTTGTTACTTTTCCAATGAGAATAGCTTCGCCATTTTGTAATTGCATAACTTGAAAAATATTTATTCTTTTGATCGTAAAATAAAAAAATAATTAAATTTTATTTTATGACTTTTTATAATAAACTTTTAAACCCAAAATATCAATTTGTCTAAACCATACATTATCAAAACCACATATCTTTTTTATTCTAAACAAAACCACACGATTTCTTTATTATTAAAATCAATAAATATTATTTCATAAAACATTAAAAACATATTATTATTGTACTAATAAATAATTCTAATGTTTCTTTACAATTAGAAGAACAGAATGTTAAAAAAAAAAAAACCTTCAACTGCGGCATAATAAATTTGCTTTACGCAATAAACATGCATTGAAATGCTACTTTCGAACATTCTTTTAGAATATGTAATTAAACGACAAATCTGTCAGAAAGTAAATGCTTCACGTGGAAGTTCTTAAAATAATAAGGAAAAGTAAACTGAGACAGTTCAAGGCGAAATAATATTGCACACGTCAGGATGAAAAATAACGTAGTTGAAATAACGATTTCTGTTTCGGCTGATGTCGACAAAAATAGACGTTCTTTCATATTTTTAAAAATAAAAGACCTGTATTGTTTTCCCTTATCATTTCAATTTCTATTTATGAAGCCATGACTGTAACTTTTTGTTTGTGCGTCGTTGTTCGAATCGTTAATACTTTTTTTTTAAAAGACATTGGAATAAACGTGATATTTCTAATAGTTTGGATAAGCGTGTTCATATTGTTGATATCGATTAATTTTTGCAAAAGCTATCGATTTGGAATTTTGTTAATTTAAATTTTAAAATTAAAAAGAGAGAAGTTTATTGTTATTAATTCTACAAATTCGTATGTAGTAATGTAATCGAAATTTTTTAACTTTTAAAACAAAATTTACAAAAAAAAAAATAAAAAATAAAAAAATAAAAAATTTGCAGTAATTTTTCAGTTAATTAAAAGATTTAATCAATAAATAAAATATAAATATGTACAAAATTATTTTAATTTTCGCTATACATTTCATAAAATTAATATAAAAATATTAATAAAAATACTAAAAATAAATATTAATATAAAAATATTAAAAATAACAATTAGTACAAATATTAAAAAATAAAGCAATAAAAATTATTTTATTCTTAATTTATTCCATGCTGTTTTTATTTTTTCTTTAAAGTGTTTTATTAAAAGATATTTTTTTAAGTTAAAAAAAAAAAAAAAAATTTTTTAAATCATAATAAATTTATTAAAATGTAATGTAAGTGTATTATATTTAATGTTAATGTTTTCGTAAATAAACAAAAGATTATGCTACCATTTTATTATATGTTATGTTCTATTTAATTAAAATTAAATAAAGTTTTAAATATTAAATACAAAATCTTACAAACTAAAACCTTAATAAATTTAATTGATTCAATGTTTATATTAAAAAAACTCTCAAACTTACCAAAAATATTTGAAAATTTACATTTCTAATTAAACATTTAATTTGTCATATAAAAATATTTTATTTATAAATGCAAATCTTTTTCCTCTTACTATTTTTATATCAATTATCATACTATTATATTGTAAATTATTTCGATTATTTTTCTTGAATTCTGAATTATAATGGCTCAAATTCATTAAATTCAGTGCATTTTTGTACAAAAAGTTCAAGTGGATAATTATGTACTGTTAAAAGATCTCGTAGCTTCCAAAGGATTTCTGATTTAATAAATTTCCGCGTACGAGTAAATTTATAGACTGCAATTACTTCCCTGAAACATTAAATCCACCTCTTTTAACTTCAACCATTCACCAAACGATTTATTTCAGTCATTTATGTCTCAACATCTGCGCGCCAAAAACTGTGACCGTGACCGCAAACAAAAGATTCTGGCCTCTTCCCCATACCCTGCCTCTTCTGTCCTCTTCCAAAAGTTCTTGCGTGATAGATAAAAAAAAAAAAAAAAAAAAAAAGAATGCCAGCTGAAAAATGATTTTTTTTTTTCATAAAAAAAAAAATTTGAAACTCGTTCTTGGAATATGAAATATGGAATCATTGTTAAAAGTTCAGAATTGGAATTTCGAATTCGATGTAACCGACTATCTGTTTTGGTTTTTTTAAAAAAAAATAGATTTGCTTGCGGTTATTTTATGATATTCAGAAATTGTTAATTTATTCCATGCAGTTTTTATTTTTTATTTAAAGAAATTTTTTAAGTTAGAAGAAGATGCAAATAAAATTAAAAAAACGTAATAATAAATTTATTAAAATTTTATGTATTATATTTGAGAATGTTTTTCATAAGCAAAAAAAAAAAAATTATGCTACCATTTTATTATATATTATGCTCTATTTAATTAAAATATCTTCAAAATATGCATTTTATTGTAATATTCACAATATTTTTTTTAATCCCAAATTTCCTGAATTTTATGATTGCATTAAAACAGGTATTTTCATGTATTAAATACTTATTATAAAAATCATATGATTTAAACAAAGAAATTAATTTTCTTTCAAATTAATAAATAAATCTTTAAAATAAAGCAAATTTAAAATATTATTTTATACATAAATTTTATTATTTATTTTTTATAGAAATTATTTGAATCAGCTAAAAACATCGAAAAAATGTATTTTTTATATTTTTTAATTTTTTGAAATAATTTGATTCTCAACTTATTGTAAATACAATAAAATGATTAATTATTAAATTAATTATTCCTGTACATTTTTATTTCTTCAATTTTGAATAAAAATTAATAATTTATATTAATAGAATATTTTATCACAATGTATTTTATATTGATTACTAAATCATATTTTAAGTTATATAAATTGAAATATTCCCATTTTTAGAAAAAATTATTTTATTCGTAACTGTTATTCTTAAATAATATTTTTGCAAGAATGCCAAGAATGATAAATTCCTTATTCTAGCAACTCCATCTCTTTCCCTTAGGGTTAACTTAAAATTAATGTATCTGAAAAGAATTTCGCCTCTTAAACTGTCAAAAATTGTGTTGTAAAAATAAACGAGTTATAAAAGGATATTTTCGAATGTTACATTTTGAAATCCGATTTGAAAATCAATGTCGTATCGAATTTTAGAAACAAATCGTATTTATCAATAGAAACGGACTACTTGTATTCAAAATTTCAATTCATCTGCAGTATTTTTAGAATTAAAATAAAGCTACGAAAATAAAATTAAACATTTAAGAATTTTAAGCATTAACATTAATAAATTAAAAATGATATTTTGTTCTTAGATATTTTTTTTTTTGTAGTAAGTAAGCTTTGTTTCGATTACATAATTTAAATTGAATTATTTATAAAAATCTATTTAAACCAGTTTCTTACATAGCAGATGTTTTTCGTATCCGTTATATAAGTATGCAAATCGTCATATAACAAAAATTTTATTATTTTTTTAGTAAAATTATTATTATTTCTTCTGAAAATGGTAAACTGTATTCTGTATTAACTGTTAAAACCAGGCAGCCATTTTATGCTTTAAAAAAATCTTTCTGATTTTCATAAAGAAGTATTAAAATTAAATTATTAGACGGATTGTAATCTTAATTAAAATAATAAATTAAGCTTTTATTAAGTTCCTTACAATTTTAGGAGTTAAGTTCGTATGTACTATTATTACGTTAATTGATAATTAATTTAACTGCAATATAAATATTTCTATCTTTTTTCAGTGCATTTAAAATGTTAAAAATATTTAATCTTGCATAATTATTTGATTTTCATAATATATAATAAAATGTTCAATTGCAGTTTAATAATTATTAGCATAATTAATAAAATTTTAACATTTATTGCATTAATTTCGTTATTTAAATAAGGTAGAAATTTTAAATCTTTAAAGGAATTTCATTTTTATTTCACTTCTTTATCAATTCTTTTTATATAATTATATATTGAAATATAAATCAAATAGAATTGATATATGTTTCAAATATTGTATCCTATATAAATATTTCGAAAAATATAAATATATATTTATTATATTTTCAATAGAATTTATAAGCATAGGCTTATAAATAAAAGAAAAATTTACAAAATAAAACATTTTTAAACAGAAATATTTTTGTGCAATATAAATATTCTTACTAAAAGTTTACTAACCTTAAAAAGTTAGAACATTTGTATTTAACAGACTCTAATAGTATAATAAATATTTATTTTGGAAGGATTACAGAATCGTATACGAGACAAAATACATATGCAGACATGCAGAAAAACAAATTTAAGAAACCTGAAAAAGTCATGCTTAAATTATTTATGAAAAATTTGTCAGGCTAGACGCATAAAACGGGTAATATAGTATTTCGAAAAACGGTTTAAAATGGTGCCAGTATTTTATTCTTTTTTTCCCAGTTTGTGAATAAATGTTACAAGAAGCTTTATTGTTTCGTAGTATAAATATTGTAAAATTTTTTCAATGCTTTTCTATAAAATTTATACATTTAGTGACTTTTAAATAATATTAAATTTTAAATGATTGTTCTTTCTTAAAAATATTTATTGATAATTATAATCTTATGCGTCTTTTTATGTATGGAAATTTTCCTATTTATGTAACGTTTTAAGTTGTTTTTTTTTTCGTAAAATATATAATATTTCGTAAAATTAATATAGTAGTAATATTAGTGTTTACATGGTAATATATTTATCAGATAATTATAAATTAGAAATGTTTTGTTGTTTAAATATAAACACATTTTATTGATAATCTTTGCAATTTAAGAAATTTTTAATGCATTTAAAAATTAATTATGTACCTAATATTTAGCCCATTCAAAAAGTACTTAACATAATAAATCTATTTTATTATTTACATATGCAATATATCAAACATTTAACATTTTAATTTTTTCCAATATTTCTTTGAACGTTAAATTTTTGTTTTAAAAATTAATTTTTAAAACAAAAATATAATAATAGCAATGAATAAAATATAATAATAATAATAATAATAATTTTAATTAATATAATAAATAAGACAATAAATGAAATGTAATAGTAATAATGATTTTATGATTATATTATAATAATAACAAATAAAATTAATTAATTATATTTTCCTTTATTAATTAATTATATTTTATTTAAAATATAATTAATTACTTATATTTTATTATAATTTTATAAAATTATGTTAAAATATAATTATTTTTTCTATTAAAAAGAATTTTTTTTAAAAATCTGAATAAAAATTTTTTTTAAAGCCTTATTTCTAAATCAGTAGTTATTTAAACATATAAATATTCCCTTTAAACTTACTAAATATTTAAAATATTTTTAATGAAATATTTAAAAAATTTAAACTAAACGATATAATTTTTTTAAAAATAACTATTTAACGTAAATATTTAATAATTTTGAAAAACATATGCCATTTTATTTTCGTAAAATAATACAATATGAAACTCAACCCGAAAAATAAAAAGTTACATAAATTGTAGTCGTAATTTGAAAAAAAATAAAAACTAATAACTTAATGAATCCCAGTATTAAATAACCCATACTACTGTTTTATCATTCCGATCCACATAATGACCGAATGCCTTTTTCATTTCATTCTATCCCTACTATCAAATGTTGCTCAAGAAATCCGATAAACAACACTAACGCCATCTGGGAGTAGCGAAAATCATTTTACCCTTCTTTTCGAACGCCATAAAACCTGGCAACAAAGCGGGGAAAAGAGTATTTTATGCTGTTCTTTGTTCTCTCTACATTCGTTCGTTTAATGTCTCTCAATGAAAGGAAGAAAAGCAGTCAAGTAACTGAGCAGCAGAGAGAGAGAGAGCTTATCGGTGAAATAACTAAAAGCTATCGAGTTTCGAAAATGGAAGATTATTTTCCATCGGGCTAATATTTTCTCGTTCGAAAAATATGTTGATTTCCGTCATTCGTTAATTGATCATTCTGCTGAATTCCCAGAATGAAGTATGTATTCGGATGGAAAAGTCATTTACATGGGAATTCTTTTGTGAATAAATGCCCTCGCTTAAATTATGAGTAATTTGAATTGCAAAATGGATGCAATCGAATTATCAATATATTAAACATTTTCTCTTTGGTAGAGATTGATGGTTGTTTAGGTGCTTGTAATTACGTCAAGATTGTATCGGGATTTACGTCTGTTTTAAAATTTCCGCTGAACTTATTATATACTATGTTTTAATCACGTGATTCGCTCTGAAATTATCGTTGAATAATGAAGGCTATATTATAAAAAAATATTCTAGGGTTACGGTTATTAGAACATGTATTTCTTTGAATATTATTTTAGCAAAAAAAGAATTATGTTTAATTTTTTTATATTTTTCTGAATTCATTTCAGTTCATAAATTATATTTAAGAAACAAAAAAAAAAATACCAAAAGATTAATGCAGTTTTTCTACATTTAATTTAAATCGTATAATGTAAACAAAAAAAGGCCACATAAACATAAAATTTTTTGAAAAATATTCAAAGGTATTATTAAAGTGAAAAAAATATTTTAATAATACAAGTGTAAAATAATCCTGAAAAAATAATTTCCAGTTAATTATTTTTTAATTTTATTTATTCAAATGAATAAAAGAAATTAACATCTCCTATTTCATGGGATAAAAATATAGACAAAAATATATCAAGTTTTATTCGTAATTCGATATAATTGATAAATATTTATTAAAGTTATATTTATTATATTATATAAGTTATATAGTTATATAAGTTATATTTATTAAATGGATATTTCTTTGAATAATTTTCCATGAATATTATTTTAGCAAAAAAAAAAAAAAAAAATAATATATATATTTAATTTTTCTTATATTTTTAAATTCATTTCAGTTCACAGATTATAATTAAAAAATTATAGAGAGATTATTGCAGTGTTTTATATTTAAATTAAATCTGTATAATGTAAACAAAAGAAAAAAGCTACATAAACATTAAATTTTTGAAAAATATCGAAAAGTATTAATAACTTGAAATTTTTTTTTTTAATAATACAAGTATAAAGTAATCCTGAAAAAAATTTCCAATTAATTAATTTTTTTATTGATTAATTTATTTCGCTTTAACTAATTAATTTTTAATTTTATTTATTCAAATGAATAAATGAAATTAACATCTCCTATTTCATATGATAAAAATATAAACAAAAACAAACCAAGTTGTAATAAACATCATCAAAAATATTTATTCAAGTTATTACATTGCCATTTAAAATGGATGCCAATAAATTTATAGAAAATAATAACAATATGACCAATAAATTCATTAATTTATTTATTTCCATTTCGTTAATTATTTATTTTATTTATCCAAATAAAGCAATGATATTAACGTCTCCTCTTTTATATGATAAAAATATAAACGGAAACATACCAAGTTTTATTTATAATTCAATATAATTAATAAATGTGTATTCAAATTATTGCATTGACATTTAAAATGTATGCCAATAATTTTATAGAAAATAATAAAAATATGGCCAATAAATAAATAAATAAATTTTTATTTCATTTATGCAAATGAATAAATGAAATTAACATCTCCTGTTTCATGTGATAAAAATATAAACAAAAACAAACCAAGTTTTATTCAATATCATTAATAAATATTTATTCAAGTTATTACATTGGCATTTTGAACTTATGGCAATAAATTTATGGAAAATTTTTGAAAAATTACTCTTTTATGAGAATTTGAAAGCAATGAGTTACCAGCGTAGCAAATATTGATTTATCGAACAATACCCAAGCTGTGAAACATGCAATTGTTCATACACCTATTAAAATATAGGCATTGTAAAAGCAATTATTTTCAACAATGCGAATCTGAAAGGAATATACTGTAAATCTGAATATTAACGTAATTAAATTATGAAATCATTATTTAATTTTTATTTTTTTCAACTTTTTCTGCATTAAAACACATCACTTTTAATTTCAGATTTAGCAATTTGGTCAAAATTATTTTGTTAAATTACTGCATATTATTTTATTCCATTTTTTTATTATACGTTACAAATTGCAAACACTTACTATGCAAGTGAAAATTTTTAATATATTAAATCTGAAAAGTTAACACATAATTAAATTATGAAATCATTATTTCATTTTTATTATTTTCAACTTTTTATGGTTAACACATCACTATTAATTCAGGTTTTATCAAATTGGAAAAAATTATTTTGTTAAAGTACTGCATATTATTTGATTCCTTTTTTTTTTTCTTAGTACACGTTTAAAAATTGCAAACGCTCACAATGCAAGTAAAAAAAAAGAGGAAATTTTTAATATATTACATGTCATCTTGTTTATCAGTCTTCGAAGCAGAACAGCAAGTTAACACCGAATTTCATACATTCTTACAAACATCTTGTCAGCTGCGATGCATCGCATTTATTAAACTTCGCCACGCAAAATGGCGGCTAAATGATGGCCACGCTTTTGTTCCAGCTTCAAGTTGAAACGACACGTATTGTTCGAAGTTATTAATATTTCGGAGTCATTGTTGCACCACTGTTCGCTTTTCGCCTTTTATTCTCTGATGGTATTTAAGTGTTCGTTACATGAATACCGATTTCTTTATTCGTTTTGAATTATTATTCCATTTACGAATACGAATCCTTTATTTGGAATTCTTTGTTTTTTTAATCTTATTATAGTTTCAGACGGCTAGTCAGTAAATTATAACCGATGACAGAGCATTTAAAATAAAAGATATGTTTTCCAAATGATTTCAGAAGTCTATTTTTAGTAAAATGTTAAGTTGTAATTTAAGTTAATTTATTCAAACGTAAATTGGTTCGAATCCTATTTAAGTTTTATGAACGAATTCTTTTTTTTGTTAGGAAATAATACATCCGTTTAGATAATAGAGAGTTTTTGCATACCGTACGTTAGTTACCTTAGGACGTCCGTTAGCTTTTTCTCCCTAGCGCGCATGCTCATAAGAAACTGAGCATGCGCGCTAGGGAGAAAAAGCTAACGGACATCCTACGGTAACTAACGTACGGTATGCAAAAACTCTCTAATATATTGAATTTATATCCATTATAAAATAATTGTTTTCATTGGTGCTTTGTTATTTAAATTATTTATGGATTTAAAATTATGAATGTTTTATCATAATAAATGCACTAAAATTTATTTTATTTTTTTCCTGCTACTTTATTTTGTATTTCGTTTACAGAAAAACCTGTCTAGACATTTTGAAATAATAAAAAAATATATATATAAATGTATATCGAATATTGATATTAATATTTTTCAGATGACAGTTGATATTTTATTGTTATTATTATTGTATTAAATAAATAACGTGCATGGCTGCATATTTGTGTAAAGTAAAATATTTATAATTTAATTTCTATCATATTTTAAGAAAATTATTTTTGTTTGCATTAATATAGATTTTTCTAAAAGCTATTATGCTTAGTTAAAAATTTTATAAATAGCCATGAAATTAAGTCGATTTAATTAATTATTTTATAATTTAATTGGATTTCACAAACTTTCGAAATTAATTAGTAGTAGAAAAGGGGGAAAAAATATAAGAAATGTATTTTAAGGGAATTTTTTTCCCTTTATACTTCATCTTATAAGAAATTCCCTATTATGAAAATTTTACTGAACTTTTATATTTTATTCAATTTATACATTTGTGATTAAGTGAATATTGCAATCTTATTTTTAATTAGCCAATCATTTTATGAACCAAAAAATATAATATTTTTTTCTTTTATTTATTATAACCTTTATCCTCCTTCTCGTGAACATTCCTTATTTTGACATTATTTTTAAAATCAAGCAAGGAGGAAAAATACTAACCGTTTTAACCTCTATTCATGTTTAAAAATGAAGCAATGATTGGCACACAAATGATTTTATCAGCCAGTGTTATTTACTTTTTATTCTTCTTTCTGTATTTAGTTATTTATTTTTTTTTTCGTTCTTCCCCCTTAGGTAGAAACCATGACCATGATTAAAGATTGTAAATAGCTAAGAAGCAGCGCCATTTTTGACCATTTTTATTTGACCATTTTTAATATTTTTTGAGCAATTTGTATTTTTGACAAATATAAATTAATGTTCAAGACACATAATTATAAAAATTTTTAAAATATTTATTTTAACTTTTATTTAAAAAAAAAATTAATTTAACTTCAAAGCAGCTAAGTTTAGCAATAGTATCCATATTTTTTCGAGTTAATAACGGTTTATTATTTGATTGATTTTTTTATTGGTGAAATATGTTTATTTTTTTGACAGAGGTAAATATTTTAATTTATTTGTTTTTTTTTATCAAAATGAAATTACTTTGGGTTTAATTTTAATAATAATAATTTATATGATATCCGGATATAAATTTGATTCATTTCCTATAGTTCTAATTATTAGAATGATGATATAAATATCATCATCAAAATTTTGTACATATAAATCTAATCAAAACAAATCAATCAAAAAGAATTATGAATAATTTTTAATATTATTATGCAGAATTTTTGTTATAGATTTTGAACAATGTCTCGTTATAAATCTAAAAAAAATACTGTAATGTAAACTTTCAGATAATGTTAAATTCTACAAAAATAATAATTAATAAATAATTCTATACATATCCTTTAATGTTTCTGAAATTTAGAGTATAATTTGTATATACAATAACTAAACGTATTAAAACTGCACATTATTACACATTTTTAATAAATTAATCTAATGCCGGATTTTTATAAGTGTGTGAAGTAATTTATTATTAAATTGTTTTTTAAAAATTAATAACTTATTTTATTAAGCATAAAATGAGGCTTTTTAGTAAATGGAAATATTGATTATATAATTATTGAAATATTTTTTAAAAAATTATTTTTTTTTGATGTGGATACACGAAATTTTAAAAACTATTTTATTTATTAATCATTTTTATAATCATGTTGATTAAAAATAATTTAATTTTATATTTTTAATGCATTTATTTAGTAAAATAAACTTTATCTATTATGTACTGTAAGCTATTATAAATTATTAATTTCTAAAAATTTCTAAATATTAAATAATATTTATCTATGAATGTAATAAAATACAAATATTTAAAAAATATTTTTATGTAATAAATAAATATCTTTTTAATTTCTAAAATTTCAATATTAGTTAATACTACCCTACACATTTAATTTGATTTTTAAAAAAATCTGAAATTTTTATTTATTTATTTTTGCAAATATTTATTAATTTGTGTGTTTTAATGTTTTGCAGGTCATTGACTCAATTTAATACTTTAATACAATACAAATTTAAAATGTGTTTTGCATATTAAACTCATGCCTACTTGAAGCAAATTAAATATTTCTGTTATCCTAGAACAAACATTCAAAAAGCGAAAGAAATATTTATTAACCATTTGTTTAAAAATTTATATCTTCTTTAACTGCATTCATTTTCTTTTTACATACAATTTTTACTTTACAATAATAACTCTTATTTTTTTACGAAACATTAATTGCGCTTTTTAAGAAAATATTATTCAGTAATTTTTCATGTAGCATATTATGAAGCAATTAATTCTTTTTTTTTTAACAGTGGGAAATATTATATTACCAAACATATCTTGAACATAAAGAAAAAAAAATTTTTTTTTTCTTTCTTATAAATATTCATAGTTGTTTAAGCATTTATTATACAAATTATTTAACACTGTTGTTCAGCATAATGCTATTAAGTTAAAATACCATGTATTATAAAAATACAACATGGTAAATATATTATTTTTAGAAGTAATATAAAATGCACTCTGAAACGATATATTTAATGTTTCTAGTTTAAATGGCGTTATGTCACGCACAGAACATATCCTTTTAAGTTAAGGGTTACCAGAAAATAATCATTAGCTTGAAAATGTGGCGACGAAAAAGGGAATAAATTTCGCCATATGGCGAGTTCTAGTAGTTAATTTTATTTTATGTTAAAAATAAGCAAATATTATTTTTAACTGAATTTTAATATTTAAGTAATTTTATATTTTAAAGATTAATAAATTATTAATTATTTAATAAATATTTTTTAATAAGTAAAGATAAATTAAATACATAATCAATATGAAATTTTTAAATAAACCAAAAAATTAAATGTTTTTTATTTGTTTGAAATTTTTAAAATTTATTTTATAATAATAATAAGCATAAAATGTTATTTTAATTGAATTTTAGTATTTAAGAAATTTTATATTTTAAAGAATAGTAAATTATTAACTATTTAATAATTCTTTTTTAATAAATAAAGATCAAAACATTGAATACAAAATCAATATGAAATTTTTAAATAATCAAAAAAATTAAATGTTTTTATTTGTTTGAAATTTTTTTAATATTTCATATTTAAGAGCAATAATTGATATAATAGAATTAATAAAAATAATTTTAAGTACACCAAATATTTTATATTAAAATGATCGTTTTTGCAATACAAAATGAAATAAATATTAAAATAAAATTATTAAATAATTTTTTTTTTTTATTCGTCTAATACACCAGATAAATTTTTCATATTTCTCTCATTGTATAACTTCAACACTTAAAAGTATTCCAATTGCAGAAATAAAATTTACTTCTTCTTTACTTAAATGAAATTTTTCTTTTAATATTTTTCTTATAACACCCCTCCCCTACTCTTCGAAATAGATCATTCCCACTGTCAAAAACTGCATTGTGCTAAAGTGTAAGATACTTTACAAATAAACAAAATGGCGCCATCATTACTAAAATAACAACAATTAATATAATGGAATTAATAAAAATAATTTTAAGTACACCAAATATTTTATATTAAAATGATCGTTTTTGCAATACAAAATAAAAAAATATTAAAATTAATTATTTTAATTTAAATGAAATTTTTCTTTTAATATTTTAAGATTTTTATAACGTTTTTGCAATACAAAATGAAAAAATATTAAAATTAATTATTTTTATTTAAATGAAATTTTTCTTTTAATATTTTAGGATTTTTATAACCCCTCCCCTTCAAAAAAAAGATAAATAAATAATTTACACTGTCAAAAACTGCATTGTTTTAAAGTGTAATATACTTTACAAATAAACAAAATGGCGCCACCATTACTAAAATAACAATTGATATAATAGAATTAATAAAAATAATTTTAAGTACGCCAATGATTTTATATTAAAATGATCGTTTCTGCAATACAAAATGAAAAAAACATATTAAAAAATATTAAAATAAAATTATTGAATAATATTTTTTTAAATCATCTAGTACCTAAATAATTTTTTTAAATTATATATCACTCACTGTATAATTTCAAAATTTAAAAGTATTCCAATTGCAGAAATAAAATTTACTTTTTCTTTACTTAAATGAAATTTTTCTTTTAATATTTTAGGATTCTTATAACCCCCTCCCCTCCTTTTCGAAATAGATCATTCCCATTGTCAAAAACTGCATTGTTCTAAAGTGTAAGATACTTTACAAATAAACAAAATGGCGCCACCACTACTAAAATAAGGGTGGGGAAGCGTAACATTTATAAACAAGGCTTCATATCAAGGTTGATGCCATAACTTACTACTCTTAATACATAAATTCCGAACACCCGAATTAAATATTCCAGAATTGTTTATTCGAAATGTGCCCGCCATTTTCTGCTAATGGCGTTTAGTTTATTCTTCGAAATCTTGTTTTGTGAAGTCATATTTCTTTATTTGAACATAAAACTTCACGGTCGAAAAAACTCACGGAAAGAAACAATAAACATTTTATTGTTATTTTTTTCTCTCCCTAAACCGTTTCTTTGAATTATATTCGGATAGAAAGAAAATGCAGTTTGAATTTTTAGAAGTTCTGTTATAATAAGTCTTGAAAACTGGCTTCAAATATAAGAGGATTAGTAAAATTTCGTCAGAATTGTCTTTATGGAGGTAGAACTGCACTTAAAATTTTGAAATCTCCATTCCCTCTAGAGCGCAGATAAGTAATGTAAATATATTCTATTGCGTAAATATTTAAACTACATTTAATGATGAACCGGAATTAAATTAAAACTGGTTACAACCTCTTTCAGTGAAAATGGCGAATGCATATTTCACGAATCAAATATCCTTTTAAATATTTCTGCAAATTATGACGAATGATATTAATTTACATCTCGTACCTTAAAGAATAAATTAATTGGAATTATTAGCAAAAGAATTCGTTTTATCAATAAAGAGAGAATTCAATTTTGTGTCGCATGGAAATTTGTTAGCAAATAAACTGAAATATTTCTGAAGGTTAATAAGTTATTGTCAGTAAAGAATATATTATAAATTCTTATTTTATTTTATAAATAAAAGAAAGATTTTAATTAAATTAATTAAAAGGAAAATAATAATTAATGATGTATTCTTTTATTTTGAATTTAAAATGTGATTGTGAATTATCTTTAAAATTAAATTTCGATGTATTCCAAAATATGAATGCGATGAATAAAATATTATTTTTAAAGAATATAAGAATATTATTTAAAAGAAGTTTAAAGAATAAGAACAGTAATTTTATTGATTTTTATTTAAAATGGCTTATAAAGAATTAAATTTTTTAGTTTAAATTATTTGTAAAGAATTAAATTATTTTTTTTAATTTAAATTATTTAAAAACTATTTATAAAGAATTAAATTATTTATTAATTTAAATTGTTTATTTAAATTTATTTTTAAAGAATGAAGAATATTGTTTATATTTATAATTATTTTATTTATTACTACTTTTATCTTTTTATATTATTATTATTATTATTATTTTTTTTTTTTGCACGTTTTTTCCAGTTTCTTTTGCACCCTAATTCTTTTGAAACCAAATATTATTTATCGAAATATTGAAAATTAATATTTGTTAATTAAAACAGATTAAATTCAATAATGTTTTACTATTTGAATATGCAGTTATGTACTCCTTCCTCACTTTATTTATCTTTTTTACTGAAACAAATATTTTGAATTTATATTAATTTCCACAGAAAAATAATTTTAGGAATTTTTATTGTAAAAAAAACCAATTTTTTTTCCAGTCACTTCCTGTTAGATGTTATTTTAATAGAAAAAAATGAAAGATTAAAAAAAAAAAAAAAAAAAAAAAAATTTTGTAATTGTTATTTTGAATTTAATAAAACAAATATTTTGAATTTATATTAATTTCCACAGATTCATTTTAGGAATTTTTACAGTAAAGAAACACAAATTTTTTTTCTAGCCACTTCCTGTTAGATGTTATTTTAATAGAAAAAACAAAAGAATAAAAAAATTGAAAATAAAAATAAAGAGCGTTTGTCAAAGTGTACAATTGTTATAATTTTAGCCGTATTGCGTGCTTTTATGTATTAACAAAAGGTTGCCCTAGATCTAATGCTGTCAGAGGTCATTTTGCTAACCTCACACATCAAACATAAAAAGAAAAAATACTTACTCCTTCCTTATATGTTTATGAGTTATACTGTAGTTCTCTCTTTTTTTATACTTGTTTAACAATAAGTGAAGAAAAAAAGAAGTAGATGTTTGACAGTTATATATTCTCTGATATTTTTTCATCCTGGCGTAGATAAATTGTACGATAGGTTACACATTTTTTTTAGTTAGAATGCATTTACATTCTTGGAATATATTCTGAAAGAGTAATAGATAGTTCTGAACTCCTAGTTTTTAGTTCCCGAGTGCACGTTCTCCATTTTGGAATAGTAATCCATGCACAAGATAAATTTCTATTCCAACGAATATTTCTAGGAAAGAATGAGTTTATTATTGCAACATATTTATTTATCTCAATTTTAATGTTAGAAAATAAATTATTTTATCACAACATAAAATTATTATGAATTTTTTAATTAAATTATCAAAGAGTAGTAATGAAATCTGTCAATAGAAAAAAATATTAAACAAGTTTAATAATTTTTAATTGTGTTATTAATTTGCAAGTTTTCAAGTTTCTTTAAGCTTAATTAAAGTTTAGCATATTTAACTACTCAATATTTTCCCCAAAACTATTACAACACATTAAAAAAAATATATATATATATATAAAACATTTTTTGATAAAAATGGTTAAAAAAAGTTTAAATTTAATTAAAACCTATATTGCTTAATTAATTTAATTTTATGCAAAATTTTTTTTTTAACAAACTTATAATTTTTTTCTAATTTATTTATTAACATTCATGTATTCATGTATTTATTTATTATCATTCATGTGTGCATGTATTTATTTATTAACATTCATGCATTCATGTATTTATTAATATTCATATATACATGTATTTATTTATTAACATTCATGTATTCATGTATTTATTTATTAACATTCATGATTTATGTATTTATTTATTAACATTCAGGCATTCATATATTTACTAACATTCATTAAAATTCATGTAATTTTTTTCTAATTTATTCATTAACATTCAATTTCCATACATTTTTAATTACATTCCAATTAAAAAAGTCACATAGAAAAATTTATAAACTAAAAAGCACATTTATTTACCAAGATTTAAAATTCTTTTAATTTATCATGGAGAATTCAGCATTATTTATTTAACCAGCAATTCTGTGAGTGACAAAAAATCTATAATAATATTTCATAAAGCCATTTTGGAGCAAAAATCAATATTCCCATTTCGCTGTGACCAAACATGGCGTCTTTTTCTACCTTGCATTTGGTTCTTCCACTGTCCTTTGTTGCTCCCACCTGTTTTTTCACCCTCCCCTTCACCGTTGTTATTCATTCTTTATCGGTTTCCGCGACATAACACTATTAGCATCACGATCAAGTTTTTCCTTTTTATATTTCTGAGACCCATTCTGAGCAATTTTTTTTCTTTCTTTTTTCTTCTTATTAATCCACCAAAAACCGGTTTTGTTTCCTCTTTGATATAATTGCAAATGGCGTCTTTTGCTTGCCCGTGAAAAATACTAATAAAAGGTATTATGGGAAGAACTATTAAATAAAAAAGCGATAGGTGTAACCTGTTATTTATCTGTTTATTCTATGGAAGACTTTACTGTGAAAGAGCAGTAATGAACAACAAAAATGAAATAGTATTTTTTATTTATTTATTTATTATTATTATTATTTTTGCTTTTGTTTATTTGTTGGCATTGAATAAATATCGAATGCTGAATATGTCAAGTTTTTTATATAAATTTGCATTAAATTATTTCAGATAATATTTTACACACACACACGTATATATATATATATATATATATATATATATATTTGTAATGAATTACATTATTCAATGATACATTAAATTTGATAAAAAATAAAATTTGAATACTTGCCAATATGCTTTAACAGCACGTTTTATTATCAAATAATGGATAATTGGTAATGAATTGATTATACTCATTATCATTCATCAATTGGAGATGAATAATTATGCATTATGCATTGTCATTTCAAGTTCGTAATTAAAAGGTTATTACATATTATTCATTAACTCCATAATGATGAATGTGAATGAAATAATGAAAAAATATTTTTTTGGCATCAAATAAACATCGAATGCTGAATATCTCAAGTTTTTTATATTAATTTGCATTAAATTATTTCAGATGATATTTTACACACACGCACACACACACACACACACACACATATATATATTTGTAATTAATTGTATTCAATGATACACCAAATTTAATAAAAAATAAAAATTTGAATAGATGCCTATATGCTTTAACAACACGTTTTATTATTAAGTATTGAATAATTTGTAATGAATTGTTTACAAAAGAGATAATTATTCTAATTATCATTCATCAATTAGCGATAAATAATCTGTTATTCATTGTCATTTCAAGTTCATAATTAGAAGGCTGTTATATATTATTCATTAACTCCATAATGATGAATGCAAATGAAATAATAAATGTAATTAAAGAAATGAAATATTGATTATCTTTAAGTAGAAGATAGAATTATTGTTACTTCAAAACTAATTTTTAAGTAATTGTATGAATTTGTGGTAAGTAATCATTTTTAATGTTATGAAAATACTGCATTTTATTTAATTTGAGATCACTAGAAATTAATTTTCGTTATCAAATATTTTTAAATAATAAATTTTACTTTTTTAATCCACATTAAGAAATTAATTACTAAAACAAAATTCCACAGTTTTGCTATTATAATTGAAATCATTCCTAAATATCATTTTTGATTAAACAAAATCGTTGATGAAGATATTTTCTTTTTATTTTCGATAAATAACATCACAGTTTACGCCATAAAGAAAAATAAATAAATGTGTTTTTTAATTTACTTTTTCTTTAATTTATTTAAATGCAATGAGAAATTTAATATATGTAACTAATCATAAATGCTACCTAAAATTATTTTTAAAAACATATTTCTTGCTTAATGTTTTTTTTTTCTACTGATGAAGCAATACATAATTAATTTAATCAAATTTTTAATCAGATTTTAGCTGTTTACAAATATTTTTATTAAAGATAATTTTTTATCCATCTTTTTTGGAGTGTTGAAATCATTATGAGAAAAGTTTTCGCCAATTATGCCTGACTTTAATTAAGACGGGAGAAATATGATTCGTTGTAATAAAAAAAAAGTTTAATTAAATAAGGAAAACTTATTTAATAATTTATTCAAATTTAACATTTTTATTACTGCAGAACAGTTTGGTTGACAAATTATCAAATTAATTGAATTTGAATTATTTGAATTTAATTATTTCTATAATCTAATTGGAGATTAAAATAAAAATTGTATTTAAGACAATCTACATTTATTTATCACATTACTTACATTCTACCATTCTAACAAAAAAAATCTTTTTCGAAATAAAATTACAATTACAAAAAGAAAATAACCCATAAATTAGTTTTTCTCGAAAAAGCAGAACTTTTTTTGCAACACAAACAAAACAATACATTTTTACTTAACGCAGAATTTATCAAATCTAGTAGTACCCTTATCTTATTTAACATTTAATTTTGCTCTGAATCGTCGTTTTTGAATGAAAGAAGAGCAAAGAAAAGAAAGAAAACGAAAAGAAGAAAAAAAAAAGAACTTTCCCAAACAAAATAGAATGAAATATGAAAATGCAGCTTTTAATTTTCCCCTTTATTGTCTCCTTCCTTTACGTGAGGATGACATTCAATGCAGAACCTATGCATACCTGCATCAAAGAGTTTTTGACGAAACCTCCAGCGCCATCTATTGAGAACTTTCGACACTAAACTTCGATCTTCTTCATCATGGAGAATATGAAGATTTCAAACTTCCGAAAACATTGCCTTCGAAAATGTTTACAGAGGTTTAATGTTCAGTCGAAAATTCTTTTCGCGTTCTATTAAGCGTCGTTGCATTTTGTGAGGGGGAAATGTACTTTCTCATTTCTTTCTTTTATTTAGTTTGTTTCGGATTGTGGAAAATCTAATTTGTTGAGACTGAAATATTTTTGATGTTGTCTTACATTTTGAATTCGATTTATCTCTTGAAATATTGTTACTAAGGGATTATGTACTTGAAGTGAAATGAGACGAGACTGGTTGTCTTTGAAAATAGTTAGAATTATTAATTTTGGGGAATATTTATGTTTATGAGCTCAATCTTTAAAGTTGAACATTTTATCATAATTTAAGATTCGTGCATTTGATTTATAGAATTTTTTTAAAAGACATTTTATACGACAGTTAAAAATTTTTATTAATTACATTGTATAATGCATGAATTGAATATTTTTATTTAATTTTCTAATGTTAATATTTGATTACAATAAAGTATTAAAGTAACATTTTTAAATACAATAGCTGAATTGTAAACGAATATTTATATATATAATTAATATTTTTATTGAAATATATATACAAATATATATTTTATAGTAATATAATAAAAATATTTATATATTATTATAAAATATTTTTTCATTATATTAATATATATATATTTTATAAATATTTTTTGTAACTAATAATATATATTTAATATATAATAAAATATAAATAAATATTTTTTTAAATTTGAAGTAACTGTTTATAATATTTACTCGTTTTATTATAATTTTATAATTTATTTTATACATTGTTTATTTAACGCATATACTATTTAAAAATATATAAAAAATAGCATAATTTCTTTTCATATAATAAGTACATAAATGCAAGTTGTAAAATTGTTTTTTTTAATGTGATGAATTAAAATTATCACTGAAAATATTTTTTATATAAAAATATTTTATTGGAATATTTAAAAATAATTTATTCGATTATTATAAATTAATGAATTAGATAAATATTTTGTTTAATATTCTGAAAATGTTTTATTCAATATTGATAAAAAATATTTTTTGTAAAATAATGTATCCTGCAGTAAAGTATGTTATTATATAAACATGCTTTTTTTATTTGTTGAACTGTTAAAATAAGAGGGAAAAAAAGAATTTTTTTATGTTAAATATGTTTAATTTATACGTTAAATACATTAAAAACTTACATTAAATATATTTATTTTTTATAATGTTGATTATAAAAATCAAATACATCTATCTCCAAATCTTCATGACATAGTTTTGTAAAGAATTAAAAAAAAAAAAAAAACAACACTGAACTACTAGTATTTGAGAAAATAGAATATTAAGTTAAACAAGTTTTATGTGAATTTACAGAATAATTTAACATAGTTTACAGAGTTCATTAAAATAAAAAAAAATCTATGTTCCATATTCAAAGATGTGTGTTAATACAGAAATGAAAAATAAAACAAAACTATAAGTAATGTCCAACATTAAAGATTTACTTAAAGCGTAGGTTGCAAAAAAATTAAACGTAATACAACTTTATTTCAAATGAATATAAATACCTTGAATGCGATTTTAATCTTCCAAGAAAATGACATAAAAAGATAAACAATTTACTAATTTTGATTTTATATTCATTATAACAAGTTCTTTCTGAAGTAGTTCGACATTTGTCTATTGATTGTTATTTGACCTACTAACTTATATTTAAATGAAATTAATGTTGCTGTTTTTTTTATTAAGAAGTCAAGTTTATATTGATCTTATGTTAATATAAATGAATGATTAAAGTATGAATATTTCTTATGATAAAATAATCCTGACGAATTGTTTTTGAAACGATTCTTTTAAAATTGAAAATGATTTTAAAAAGTCTATATAAATTTTTGTTTTTGCAAAAATAATTTTTTTTCGTTTAAATAAATATAAATTCTTAAAAATTTCTCTTTTCTTTTATATACATAAAAACAAAAATTTCATCTATAAAATGAAATTAAGTTTTATCAAAATCTGAATTTTAATAAATTAATTAATAATTTTTTTAATTTGAATATTTCACCAAGATTAAAATTTATTGCGGAAAAAGATAGTGATAGCTAGATATAAGTGAAATGTAAAATTTTTTAATAAAAATAATACATTTTATGTTTAGAAAATTTAATCAAATAAAACCAATCTTTAATTAATTATATATTTTAATAAAAACTGTAAAAAATTTATCTACATAAGCATAATAGTCGAAAAACGTATTTACTGTAGAAAATATAAATATCTTAAAATTTTACCAATAGTTTCTGTATTCCTGATTTGAATATTAATATATCACTAGACTTAATCGAGATAAATTTAAGAAATAATTTTATGCATTGTACTTGACTGGCGTGTATAATAAGTAAGCGATGCTATTTTTATCCTTTATAATATTTAAAAAGAATAAATTATCTGATTTCTTTATGTATTTTGTGGAATTACAGACATGAATTATTTTTTTATGAGGAAATACATAAAACTTTTAACTTTTGTCCTTTTTTTCTAAATATTTTGTTGTACAATTTTTATTAAATATTCAGTTCTATGCAATATTCTCAAATGATAAAATTATAAAAATTACGGAAGAATATACTAATTTTAATAAATATAATAATTAAATAAATATTTATTTGCTTTTACTCAATTTCATGATTATTATTTTTTTACTTTTTAATAAAAATAACTCCCTAAATGAGAAACCTATATTGAATAAAGTAGGAAATATTATATAAAAGGAAATCTATATTGATAAACCTATATTGTCTACATTGATATTATATTACATAAAAACCAATATTGCTTATATTGATATATAACCCCATATTGATATTGTATTATATAAAGGGAAACCTGTATTGAATAAAAATGTGTAAAAAAAAAAAATAATAAAAAATAAATAAAGATAATGAAATTTAATAATATTTAAATTTATTAAACTTTACTAATCAAGATGTGAATGATGATGTGATTTTTTTTTATTCTCAACATTTTCAGTAACTGGAAAAATTCAGAGGTTAAATGAGTATAATTTCTGAAGTATAAAATGAAAAAAAAAGGAATCATATATTTTTTATTCAATTCATATAATTTTTATAATTTTGGTTTATTAAATTCATATAATAATCAGTTGAAGTCACTTCTAATGACTTAAATCATACATCAATTATCATTAAATAACCAATGAAGTAATTACATAATTTTTCATTTATGTAGTTGTCTATAGTTACAATATGCGATTTGTTATTATTCACAGGTTGCTTGTGATATTATTAATGAATTGTTGTTACAATGCATGCATTGTAATCAATTCCCTACACATAAAACTGCTTTAAATTAAAAAATAATGTTATTTATATTTATTATTATTATTATTAAATTCACATAATAATCATCTGAAGCCATATCTAATTAGTCTTAAGTCATACATTAATTATCATCAAATGCCCAATAAAATCATCAATGCCATCAATGGCCAATTACAAAATCATATCATTTATGTGGTTGTCTATAGTTACAATATATTTGTTTTTATTCACAGTTTGCATGATAGTATTAACGAATTGTTGTTACAATGCGTGCAATGTAACCAATTTCCTACAAATAAAACTGCATTAAATTAAAAAAAAAAGATATAAATATCATTAAATTCATATAATAATCGTTTGAAGCCATATCTAATGAGTCTTAAGTCATACATTAATTATCATTTAAATGCCCAATGGAAATCATCAATGCCCAATTACATAATCATTTCATTTATGTACTAATCTATAGTTACAATATATTTGTTATTATTCACAGGTTGCTTGACAGTATTAACGAATTGTAGTTACAATGCATGCATTGTAATCAATTCCCTGCACATAAAACTGCATTAAATCTCTATTTGTTTCATACCATCTCTATGAAAAGCCAATTTTCTGAGTGGTGCAATTTCGATTGGATTTCACGAAATCCCTCCATATTGCATGGACGAATTTGTATCGAATAACATTCTGTTATCTTAAAACCACCTCTTGGAAGCCCTGGTAGATTTCTAGAGAGCATCTTCCATTTAATTCGTCCTCTAATCACCAGACGGAACGGCCGGGGGGCATTAAATCGAGAGAAAGCCACCTCCCCCCTTCCTGCAGAATTGATCTTCGTAATTCCCTCCCATTCATACACATTTCCATCAACTTCCTTTTAACGCAATATAAATTCAGATGAATTGCATAGAGGAATATATTTCATCATCCATCATCTAGAAATATATGTGCTTTGCTACAAAGGACTATATTTTATTTGGCTATTTATATATATTTTTATTTTTATTTAATTCATTATGTTTATCTTTTACCAAAAGATAATTTGTAACACAAAAAAAAAAAAAATCGGTTACATTAAGTTAATTTTAGCGAAAACGATTTTTCAACAAAGTAGACCTTAATTAAAATAAATGTTCCGAAGCAGACGATAATTTTTTTTCGTTTGGATTATAAGTAACTTTTACCTTTTATTAAGGACATTCAAAAGAAACTATTTTTATACTTCATTAGAATCTTAATTAATCATATTGAACAATTTAATTAGTCTTTTTCTAAGTTTGTTCTTTCCATATTACTTTAAAATAAAATGGTAATTATAATTTTATCCCTTTTATTTTTTATTTTTCGTATTTAAAGTTTTCGTGTTGTATTGATTCAGCTTTAATTTTGAGTTAAAAATATTCTTTATAATTATCAGACATAAGATTGACATTTAACTATATTCAAAATGGCAACAGGAAGAAAACAGATTTTATCGTCTGTTCTTAAAAATTAAATTTGTTTCATAAGCTAAAGAATTGCATAGAGAAATGTATTTCATCATCTATCAACTTGAAATATATGTGCTTTGTTACAAAGGACTATATTTTATTTTGCTATTCCTATATTTTTTTAACAGTGCATTTGTATTTAATTTATAATGTTTACCAAAAGATAATTTGTAACACAAAAATAGAAAAAAATCGGTTACATTAAGTTAATTTTAGCGAAAACGATTTTTCAACAAAGTAGACCTTAATTAAAATAAATGTTCTGAAGCAGACGATAAGTTTTTTTTTTTCGTTTGGATTATAAGAAACTTTTAACTTTTAATAAGGTCATTGAAAAGAAGATATTTTTATGCTTCATTAGAATCGTAATTAATCACATCGAGCAATTTAATTAGTCTTACATAAAACGAAATACGTGTTTGTTTTTGGTATTTTTAGTTTTAAAATATTTTTGGATTCTTAGTTAAGGAAATGCGAAATATAGAGTACTTTATTTTTAGTGATTTTAATTTAAATCGCTATGTTTGAACAATTTAATTAGTCTTTTTCTAAATTGTTTTTTCCATATTGCTTTAAAATAAATTGGTGATTATAATTTTATCCCTTTTATGTTTAATTTTTTATTTTTCGTATTTAGAGTTTTCAGGTTGTATTTATTCAGTTTTAATTTTGAATTAAAAGTATTTTTTGTAGTTATCAGATGATTGATTTATTATTATATTCAAAATGGCAACAGGAAGAAAACAGATTTTATCGTCTGCTATTAAAAATGAAATTTATTTCATAAGCTAAAGAATTGCATAGAGAAATATATTTTATCATTCATCATCTAGAAATATATGTGCTTTGTTACAAAGGACTATATTTTATTTTGCTATTTATATATTTTTTAACAGTACATTAGTAGTTAATTTATTATGTTTATCTTTTACCAAAAGATAATTTGTTACACAAAATAAATAAAAATCGGTTACATTAAGTTAATTTTAGCGAAAACGATTTTTCAACAAAGTAGACCTTAATTAAAATAAATGTTCTGAAGCAGACGATAAGATTTTTTTTTTTTTTTTTTTTTTTTTCGTTTGGATTATAATAAATTTTTAACTTTTAACTTTTATTAAGGTCATTGAAAAGAAACTTATTTTTATACTTAAATTAGAACCTTAATTAATCACATTGAACAATTTAATTAGTCTTACATAAAACGAAATACGTGTTTGTTTTTCGGATTTTTTAGTTTAAAAATATTTTTGGATTCTTAATTACAGTAAATGGATGAGAAATACACAATACTTTATTTTCAGTGATTTCAATTTAAATCCTGTGATTGTATGCAATACGAGTATATTAAACATAAAAAAACCTTAATAATTTATTTTGAAACCATATTTTAAATAAAATGATTTAAAAAGCATCACATAACGTCTGCGAAGGTATTATACCATTTTCCTAATTGCACTTAGGGTTATTCAAAAGATTTTAAAATTGTCATTTATTTAGATTCTTTTAATTTTTTATAACATTTTTCTCTGAAAAAAAAGCTCCATCTAAGTTGGCGTATTAGAAATGTATTTAAAGGATGGAATTATGTTATCATTATGCTAATAATTTATTAATATTTTTGTAAAATAAATATTATTAAAAATTTTAATAAAAATCCTGGTTCTTTAACAAAAAACTAGAAATATTTTCTTTTATTTTCTATTATTTTCTAAGTTGTTTTTTTCTATATTGCTGTAAAATAAAATGGTAATTATAATTTTATGCTTTTTATGCTTTCTTATTTAGTTTTCGTGCTTTGAGTAAGACTGTTTGTTTATTCAGCTTTTAATATTGAATTAAAAATATTCTTTATAATTATCAGACATAAGATTGACATTTAATTATATTTTAAGTGGCAACAGGAAGAAAACAGATTTATCGTTTGCTATTAAAAATGAAATTTATTTCATAAGTTAAAGAATTGCATAGAGAAATATATTTTATCATTCATCATCTACAAATATATGTGCTTTGTTACAAAGGACTATATTTTATTTTGCTATTTATATATTTTTTTAACAGTACATTAGTAGTTATTTTATTATGTTTATCTTTTACCAAAAGATAATTTGTTACACAAAAATAAATAAAAATCGGTTACATTAAGTTAATTTTAGCGAAAACGATTTTTCAACAAAGTAGACCTTAATTAAAATAAATGTTCTGAAGCAGACGATAAGATTTTTTTTTTTTCGTTTGGATTATAATAAATTTTTAACTTTTAACTTTTATTAAGGTCATTGAAAAGAAACTATTTTTATACTTAAATTAGAACCTTAATTAATCACATTGAACAATTTAATTAGTCTTACATAAAACGAAATACGTGTTTGTTTTGGGATTTTTTTAGTTTAAAAATATTTTTGGATTCTTAATTACAGTAAATGGATGAGAAATACTCAATACTTATTTTCAGTGATTTCAATTTAAATCTCTAAGTTTCCTTGTGATTGTATGCAATACGAGGATATTAAACATAAAAAAACCTTAATAATTTATTTTGAAACCATATTTTAAATAAAATGATTTGAAAAGCATCAAATGACGTCTGCGGAGGTATTATACCATTTTCCTAATTGCAATTAGGGTTATTCAAAAGATTTTAAAATTGCCATTAATTTAGATTCTTTTAATTTTTTTAAAAATTCTTCCCTTAAATTTTTTTTATCTAAGTTGCTGTATTAGAAATGCTTTTAAAAAATAGAAATGTATTATCCTTACGCTAATAATTTATTAACTTTTTAGTAAAATAAACATTACTAAAAAAATTTAAAATCCTGGTTTTTCCACAATAAATTATAAATATTTTCTTTTTTTTTATTTAAGTTGTTCTTTCCATATTGCTTAAAAATAAAATGGTTTATAATTTTAATTTTAATTTTTTTTAATTTTTTCATATTTATAGTTTTCATGTTGCATTTATTTAGCTTTAATTTTGAATTAAAAGTATTCTTTATAATTATCAGACATAAGATTGATTTTTTTTTATTACATTCAAAATGTCAACATGAAGAAAACAGACTTTATCGTCTCTTAATGAAATGTTTAAAAATGAAATATGTTTCATAAGCTATATCTTTTAAAACTGAATTTATTTTTAAATGAAACTATTTTGTTACAACAATTTAAAAGAGTATATTTATCCCAACTACCACTTTACAACTATAACAAAAACAATCTCTCTTGGTTTTTTTTTTTTTAATTTAATCATACAAAGCATAATCATAATAACTTTATGCAATGCCTTTTTCAATTTTTACCGTTTTAAAAAACTTTCTAAGCTAAAGCTATCTCTAATCTAATTTAAAAATCTTAGCTTTTTTTTTAAGATAGAATAAAATTTTCTTTTTAATTTTTCTTTTGAAAGTTAATGTACTTTGGAAAAGAAAATAGATGTTATGTAAAACCAAGCTCAAGAACTAAAAAGAATTTTGGACAGAAAATGGATTTTTAAAGTAAATAGTTGAGTTCTCTAATAAAAGATTAGTTTCTTTAAACCTAAGCACTGCAACATAATATGAATTGCTTTAATATCTTTATAGGAATGATACAAGCCCTCTATTTTTATTCTACTACGTCATGTTATTCCTTGGAAATAAAAATCAATGAATACCATGAACAAATTTATTGATCGCGTTCGTATTACATTTTTCGTACCGTTTCTCCTAGAACACAATTCATTTTAGTAATTGATTCTAAGAAAGTTTTCACAAAAGAGAAAAGTTTTGTATATAACACATCTTTCTTGGAATATTATAAGGTTTTAAATTGATGAACTAGTGACAGTTACAGCACATTACAATTCGGTGTAGTGTATACATTACATACATAAGCGTTTGATTCAGTAGATATGATATGCTTTGTTTTGTCAGTTTTAAGAAAAATAAATAATGTTGACAACATTATTACATTCTAATACAATAAATAATTAATATATTAATTATATAATTATTATGATAAAATAAATAATTAATATAACATTATGACCAAATGCTAATAAAAAAAAATATTTATCTACATTATTTATGAAGGTTTAGAACAGAGGTGGCCAACCCAAATGATCTTGCGGGACACTTTGGAAATGAATCGTAACTCCGCGGACCGCATATCAAATTATAAATCCCCATATTAGATTTAGACCCACTATAGATATTTTTATATTCACATTACAATTTGTTATATTGGATGTTCCAATATGCGCGCGCATCATGAGTTCGCTGAATATAATTTAATTATTCAGTGAATTCATAAATAAAACCGGCAATATCTGTCATATCTCCACAAGAATATTATTTTAAAATCAAAGTTAATTTTTTCTCATTATTTCGACAGTTAATTTTTGAATATATGTCTGCACAAATAATGTATTTTTTTAATACATTGATTTTCACTACTTTGGCCATTATAAAATAAATATATTTTGTAAAAGTGTCATAAATCTTACGGGACGGAAAAATGTTCAAGGTGGGCCGTGGGTTGTCCACCCTTGGTTTAGACCTCTGAGGCTTTATCACAATTTACATTATAAACAATTTTTTTTTTTTTTTTTTTGAATTTGAAATTTATATGCTGTTATGTTAAAATCCCTACTGTGGTAATAAAAAATAATTATTTTATTAAAATTTGAAAAAAAATTGGAATGTATCACTGGGTTTGTTTTTAGTTGATCCAGTCATCCAGGCAGAAAGAATAATATGGTTTATAATCTTTTGATAGTATTTATTCCTTAGTAAAGCTATCTTCAGGATGTTATATTTAATTTCTTATAATGTTTTGAGTTATAGGAAATTAAAGAAATATTTATTTTATTTATCTTTTTTGAACTTTTCGATAAATTAGAGCTAAATTATAATGCTATTTACGTATGTCATCTACTCCCATCCACCACATGATCCAGCGATAATGGTTTTAGTATAATGCAAGAATGGGAAGGTTAGATTCCTGCTGGTGGCTTTCCGTTGAGGTTCTGACAAAAGGAGCAAATTCAGTTGAAGAATATGGGTCTAACGTCACGCATTAATAAATCAGTTTGTTTAACAAAGTTATGAAAATAATATTCGTTATGCAGTTTTCATGTGCATTCTAATTAGCTCCATCAAAATAATTTATCAAGAAAATGAGAAAAAAATTTATTTAATTAAAGTAAATAATGTTATATTAATTAACAAATATTAATAGCAAAGAATATTTATCAAATCCATATCCGTATCTTCTTATACAATAAATACAATACACACCAAATTTAAATAATTTAATTTAACTTTTATAAAAATTAAATTTTAATTAATTTAAAATTTAAAATTGATTTTTTTAAGATCCTAAGGGAGCATAAGCTGCAGCGATGAAACTAAAGAATATTAAATATAAACATCAAAGGACAGAAGCAGATTAAAATGAAAATTTGCATCTATACGAAATCAAAATAAGAAACAAGTTGTCCAATCAGTAGGACGTTATAAGAAATTAAATATAATATCCTGAAGATAGCTTTAATAAAGAGTAAATACCCTCAGGACATTATAAACCATGCTATTCCTTCACCCTGGATGATTGGATCCAACTCAAAATAAACCCAGCGATGTATTCCAATTACATGGAGTCACAAATATTTCTTCTGCTTAGAAATGGTAAGAAATGAAACTAAAAACGGACATTTCAGCAGTGCAACTGTTTTACAGAAAAAAAAAGCGAGACATTTAAGAAATCATATAACTGTTTATGGCATCCAATAGAAAAGAATATACGTTAGGTTACTTCAACTTATCAGAAATGTGGAAAATGGAGTGCATACAGTGGCTCCTAAAAGTGTTCATTAAACTTTGTACAAAATTTAAAAATTTTTAAGTCAAATATTTTTCTTATCATCTTCATGTGATTCTGAATATAACAAACATTTAAAAAAAAATATAGGCTCATTTTTTTTATAGAAATGCTGGAAATCAGAGAAGGAACACGCCACAAAAGTGATAGTGCACAGAAGCATTTTCGGGTATGTTCATAAATAAAACTATGGTCAGTATTTTTTATTATTTTTATTTTTGTATTTTGGTCACATCTAAAAAATCGTTTAACTTTAATCTTTGCTTGCTGATTTCATTCTATTCTACTTTTTATTTAAAAATGACTCGTAGTTGTAAGGAAATAATGAATGGTATTCCAAAATTAAATTTTCATTATAGTAGAAGTAAACCACTAAATCATTTCGGAATATCCGTAAATTATTAAATTTATGCGATAAAACGCTTTAAAGAAGAAAATTAGATAGAAAACATCAATTTCATTAAAAAAAATTTGATGAGTGTTCGTAGCAGCAGGATTACATAGACGTTTTAACCAATAAAAATTCACACTCGGATCTCAGCATTCGCCTCTAGTCAGGGCCGGATTTTCCTATAGGTTAACTAGGCTTCAGTCTAGGGCCTGAAGATCCAGAGGGGCCTACATTCTAATTGTTAGAGAAATTGGAATTACACTATTCTAAAAACAGTATACACTAAAACACTAAATAGAAAATAAGGAGAAATTCTACACATATGAATAATAAACAAACACGAAAATGTATTGGTTAAGATCAACGCGTTCGGCTCATTGGGTCTGTTCGTTTGTATATACTAGATTGCAACAAAGTATAGTTCATACGTTCACCGATTGCTATGTATGCTACTAAGCTCTGGTTTGTTTTTGCATAAATAAAGTGCACATTGAAACAGACAAACGAACAGACCTATTGATATCCTTACGTTCGGTTATATTCGTATTACTTCGATAATAACAAATACGTGTTCATGTTATTAGAAAAGATTCTTATTTTAGGATTGCGTACACGATCATTTGATTCTCGCTTTTTGAGTTCCGTAGGTTCAATACTTTAGTGAAGTGCTTATAGACTATTGAAAATTTTTTTTGTGTGTTCATTTAACATATTGATATATATCACAGTAATGATGCATTTTATTACACTGAAGTGACAAAAGTCATGGGATAGCAATATGCAAATTTTCAGATGGCAGTAGCATCGCGTAGAACAGGTATAAATGCTCAGTGCTTTCGCAGAGCTTTCATTTCTGTTCAAGTTATTCGTGTGAAGAGGTTTTGACGTGATGATGACCGCACGACGGGAATTAACAGACTTTGAACGCGGAATGTTTGTTGGAGCTAGACGCATGGGTCATGCCATTTCGGAAATCGTTAGGGAATTCAACATTCCCAGATCCACTGTGTCAAGAGTGTGCCGAGAGTATGAAATTTCCGGCATAACATCCCACCATGGACAGCGCAGTGGTCGACCGCCTGCACTTAACGACCGAGGCCGGCGACGTCTGCAAAGAGTGGTAAATTCTAACAGACAAGCAACACTGCCTCAAATAACCGCAGAAATCAATGTGGGACGTACAAGGGACTTGTCTGTTAGAACTGTGCGGAGAAATTTGGCTTTCTTGGGCTATTCCAGCAGAAGACCGACTCGAGTGCCTTTACTGACAGAACGACATCGCTTGCAGCGACTCTCGCGGGCACGTGAGCATATCGGTTGGTCCCTAGATGAATAGAAAACCGTGGTCTGGTCCAATGAGTCACGATTTCAGTTGGTAAGAGCTGTTGGTAGGGTTCGAGTGTGGCGCAGACTCCACGAAGCCATGGACCCAAACTGTCAGCAAGGCACTGTTCAAGCTGGTGGTGGCTCCGTAATGGTGTGGGCTGTTTTTCATGGCATGGACTTGGTCCTCTGGTGCGACTGAACCGAACATTGACTGGAAATGCTTATGTTCAGCTACTTGGAGATCACTTGCAGCCATTCATGGACTTCATGTACCCAAACAACGATGGGATTTTTATGGATGACAATGCGCCATGTCACCGGGCCACAATTGTTCGCGATTGGTTTGAAGAACATTCTGGACAATTCCAACGAATGATCTGGCCACCTAGATCGCCCGACATGAATCCCATCGAGCATTTATGGGACATCATCGAGAGGTCTGTTCGTGCCCAAAATCCTGCACCATCAACGCTTTCACAATTATGGACGTCTATCGAGACAGCATGACTCAATATTCCTGCAGAAGACTTCCAACGTTGTTGAGTCCATGCCACGTCGAGTTGCTGCACTTCGCCGGGCGAAAGGAGGGCCGACAGGATATTAAGTGGTATCCCATGACTTTTGTCACTTCAGTGTATATCACAGTAATGATGCATTTTATTATATCTCATGTAATTTAGAAACTTAAAAATGGGAAGTGAAAGGGCCTCATAAGTGGAATAGCCTAGGGCTTCTTTTCATCTAAATCCGCCCCTGCCTCTAGTTTCTACACAATTGTCCACAAATTCTGGAAACAGCACCTCAGCCACTGGATTCGAACCTATTAGGAGACATTTGGAAAGACTGAAGGTTAGAGAACGAAAAAACAATTTTTAAAACAAAAACTAAATCAAAAACATTAATGGCTGAAATCCTTCCTGCAATAGGATATAATCAATAAATAAAATTATAAAAATTATACATAAAATAATATTATTATTATTAAATAATTGAAATTAAAAAAATATTATTATAAACTGATAATTATTACAAAAATTAAATTAAAACACACATATTAAATAAATATATTTAAAATAGTATAATTATGAAATAAATTATTAAATTAATTAAAATTTATAATTACGTTAATTAATTAATAAAAAAATAATGAATGTAAAATAAATAAGTAAATAAGTAACATAAAAAATTTTTTAATGTCAATTCCTTCTTTTTTTTCTCACTATATTGCAGGAAGTCCTTTATTAATAATCGTCATTCATTTTTTTTAAGTTTATCTGGCGCCATCTATTGGTAGATACATGCAACTTAAATCTAAAAAAACTAAAATTAATGAATTAAATTTAACTACTGAATTAATATTTGAGAAAAAACTCTATTAACATCCAGTGTCATCCACTGCAAGTTCAAAAAAAAAATGTATTTGAACTTGGGTGGATGAATAAAAAGTATTTTCTGAACGATTGAAAATTTGAACACGATTTATACAGGGAGAATGTGAGCTAATAGAAGGAATTGAATAAAACATACTAACCTCTGATTTGCAACCATCTAAACATTTGTTTAATAAATAAGACACAATTTGCATTGGTATTTTAGCAATAAAAAGTTCCCGTTTAATCTAAGACTCCTATACCTTCAAAAAAGGAATCCTTCTTAGTATATTGCCAATTCCTTTAAGTTACTGTAGTTAAATTTAAGGAATCTCCACTCTCCTGTTTTCAGATGTTTGAAATTTGATAGCATTGGAGTGAATTTAGGAGCGGGGGATATAATATGGCGGGGGAAGTTTTTATAGGGTTGTTTAGTCGGGATATAGAAAGTGTTTCGGTTTGTTGAACATTACACTGGTTTTTATTGCTAAATTTGCAATGCCGCCTAAGAAAAGAAACCCATTCAATCCGACCAGAATTGACTCTAAATGAAGAGTCACAGATATGTCTATAGAAAATGTGGAAATAACAGAACATCGGAATGTATATAATAGGCCAAGAATATATACACACACACAGTCCAATCACATTAATGTGACCACCACCTACTTTCGACGTCAACGTGAAATAACCCATCACAAAAGGCAGGTGGCAGCACATTGCAGTGGAGTGTATATAAAGAATTCCACTTAATACCACATTCCACACTCTCCTTAAAGACAGAATATACAACAGTGTATATTCTGGCTTTTGACAGGTGGTCACATTAATGTGACTGGACTGTATATATATAGATATGTCTGTCAGTTGTGAGTTTGTATGTGTGTGCATGTATGTATAATTTTCTTAAAACTTTTTCAAAACAAAATGAATAAATGAAATTATATTTCCTGTTTTCTGCATAAATATCAGCATAAATATCAGCACATATAATAAAATTTATTTTTTAAATGTATGAAACACAATTGATAATTACTTTTACAAAAAGAATTCTTGGGAATTTAAAAAAAAATTTAGCAAAAAAATAAAAGCCCGTTTTTTTTTTAAATTACAGAATTACACAGAATTCGATAGTAATCTATTCTTCAAGAACAGGTAATTTACTGAGGCTCATTCTAGAAGTGAAAGAACTCTGTAATGGAATTAAGAATGAAAAACAAAAGAATATTAAAGAGGCATGATAACAACACAAAGGAAGTGAGTTCATCAATTTAATCCTTGTTTACTATTGGAGCTACTTAAAATGCTGCGATTGAAAACTATCAGGGAAAAAGAAATAAACAATTGCAGTCATAGATTTTGCAGTATGACTCACGGGAAAGATGAAAGTCTAGATTACCAGTTGGGGAAATATCGTGTCTGAAAAGGTTAGGCTATTTATTCCGTTTAATAAATCAAGAAATCATGATAACTTAATACTTTTATTCACTGTTTTGCTTTTGTGTGTAATTAGATTCTTGGAAAGAAATTTATTGATTTAGGAAAATGGAGATATTAATTTTTTTTTAAATTATGGTTTTAAGTTTTGGTTTTAGTGCGAGAATTTTTATAATATTATTGTTCAAGCGCTTGCAAATGGAAATGCAGCGCCATCTATCGGCAAAAAAAGTTAACCTAGTTATTCCGATTAAAAATCATAACTTAATACTTTTATATATAATAACTTAATACTTTTATTCAGTGTTTGAAGTACCAAAAAAATTTATTGATTTAGGAAAATTGAAATATATTTTTTTTAAAATTATGTTTTTAGGTTTTGGCTTTAGTGTGAGAATTTTTATATTATTGTTCTTGCGCGTCCAGATGTAAATGCGGCGCCATCTGTCGGCAGAAAGATTTTTATTCCCAATTTACCTTGAGATAATTGTAAACAGTATTTTGTTCTAAATGTCAAATTGTGTAATTACGCGTGAAATTGTTTTTTTAATGAGATGTTAATTAGTATGACCCATTGCTTCATTATTGTTATTATATTTTTGATGTTGTAACTGATGGAATAGAATTAGAACAGTAGCTTTGTGTTTCTAGAAGAATATAATTGTTGCAATTTGTTTTTTTAAATAAAATTTAGAATTTTGATTTAGATAAACAATGCAAGTTTTTGAAAAGTAATTGTATAAAGTTTTATTAAAAAAATTTGGTTTCAATAAATTTTAAATAAAATTTAATTATTAATTATATTTTATTATGATGTTTTATTTTTTTTCTAGCAATCGGAAAATATTTAGTTCAAAATATAGATGCGTTATTATTTAGTTATTTATTTTCTAATTGAAAAATTATAGTTACTAAAAATTGATGCATACTAATATAATAATATATCAACTAACACAAAACTATAAAATAAAGTTTAAATAAAATATTAAATGATAAATATTAAAATGAAATACGATGTTAAGTTAATTATGTTGTATATAATTGTAATAAAATTGTAAATCCTCTCAAATTTAATTAAATTAAAAAGCTTTATTGGCAGAATAGGGGGCATGGGGATTTGGTATCAAAAAATCTTTACGCCAAAGTACGCCAAGTAACGGGTTGCGATTATGTTGTGAATTGAGAGAAAAAGAAACCCGGGTGACCACATTAACTACTTATCCCCCAATTGGCGCCACAGAAAGGTTGACAAATCCCAACGGCCCCTATTTTGCGATTTGGCTGCTTTATTTATGATTTATATTAAACTTTCCATAACTTATACTTTTATTTGTTTAGAAAATATATTATCATATATATTATTACATTATATACAAACATATATCATTAGAAATGAAAAGCTACATGCCCAAATATTATCAAATGAAATTATATTTTCTATTTTCTACGTAAATATCAGCATGCATAATAACATACAATAAAATATAATATTTAAATGTATGAAATATAACTGATCATTAGTTTTACAAAAAGAAACGAAATATTCATGTGAATTTAAAAAAAAAATTAGCAATAAAAATAAAAGACAATTTTTTAGATTCCAGAATTACATAGAATATAATATACTATAATTTTTATACTATAATACTTTATACTATAAAAATTATATTAAGTATAGTATATAGCATAATTTAATATACAGGGTGACTATAATTAAAATTAATTTTTGAAAAGGCTATAAAAAAACCACTCTGCACAATGAGTTCAAATTTGAACTGAAGATACTTGAAGAAGGGGAAATGGTATGGCATCAAAAAAAGTTCCACCGATTTTTCCCATCCAATTTGGTATGACCTTGCCGTGTTGGATGGGCTTTCTACTAACAGTGTCACAACTGTTGAATGACTTGGAAGTCATTTTTTCTGTCAAAAAATCGAAACAGTCAAGCACATTGAACACTACAGTTGGTGTAATGTGCACCTCATGCCAAATACGTTGTAAATTCAAAATATCACTGGCAGCCGAATTCATTTTCTTTATGCCGCTTGCAACGCCATCTATTAATACACTTCGGAACTTTTTGATGCCGAATCGTTTCGCACTTCTTCAAGTATCTTCAGTTCAAACTTTTGAAAAAAACAGTGTTTTGAAAGTGAGATTAATTATAATCAAATATTACGGCCTGAATCAAATATTACGACGCTCTGGCGCTCGATACCACAGGTTTAGGGTTCGAGTCCCGGTGATGCCATGAATGTTTGTAGTTGTTTCGGGATCCACTTTAAACCGTAAGTCCCGGTCTAACATGATCGTAGAGTGTTGTGGAGGTATTGTTTTTGCGCGTCCGTAGCTTATGTTCGAGTTACACACACCTCTTGGGTAGTGCTAAGCGAGTAACTTCGGCTCAGCGCTTGCCTTAAGGCTTCGAAAACAACAGTCTAAATGTTTGCCAGCTGCATTAGATCAAAAAAATAATAATAAAGTATTATTAAGTAATTATAATCACCCTGTAACATAACACTTCAATATACTATATATTTTTAATATAATATATTACTAACTGTTTATTTTCTACAGCAAATCAAAAATTTTTATATACCACATACATCTATCAAAAACCATTTAAAAATTAATTTATTCACTTTTTTTTCAAGTAATGGAAATATAAATTTCGTAAGATCCGCAAATATCGATTATCTACAAAACATCGATTAATCATCCGGAAACCCTTAAAAATAATAAGAAGAAAAAAAGTATTAAGTATCACACATAAAAAAAAAAAAAAAAAAAAAAAAATGAAAGAGAAGAATTTGTATTCATAGGTCAAAAATTGCGAAACGTTCCGATTAAGTCATCTAAATCTCTTATCCCCTAATTGGATATCGCATTGTGGCCCCGCAAATTATACCGCCTTACCTCATCCGTTTGCGAATTGGAAAGGTCGCACCAGTGGAAGGTCAACGGTTGGGAAGGAGTTCCGCGTATGAAAACACGAGCAGGTCACGATCAGGAAGAGGGGTGTAGGGGAGTGGGGTAGGGTGTAGAGATTAGGATCTTAACCTCCCGTCGATGCGTGAAGGGATGAGGAAATGGGGAGTCGTTTTGTGGGGTGCCAAGGTTTTGGCGGTTTTCGTTTTTCACACTTTCACTTGCCCACCCCTCAAATGTGACGGGTTTCTTCACACCTCCTTATATGGAAATGGGTTTTCGCATGGGTTGATTTTATCACGTGACCTAACGAGTACAATATTAGGTTTTCGGTATGGTAAACGGCAATGATTAAAAATATAAATAAAATTGAAATTATCTGCTTTTTAATACGCTTTTATTAGCTTCACCTGTATGTTAGTATGTATGTATGTATGTATGTTTGCATGTATGTAACTGACTTTTTCCCCTGGAGATCTGTTTCTCCTCATATACACTATAAGCTGCAAAGAAACATTTACAGGCATCTTTCAGAAAGAAAACAGTTGATTCTTTTTAATACGCTTTTATATTAGTTTCACCTGCATGTTTGTTTGTTTGTAACTGACTCTTTGGGCTCGATTTTGCCCTACTTTAAGCGATCAGATCCGTGGGACAGTGGCACAACGGACTATTCGCATTTAGCCTTTGTTTTACTCACAATTACATTATTGTAAGAACTATAGTTCCACTCCTCCTTACCGGGACCTCATTTAAATATTAGTTTAAAAAAACTAAAAAAAAAAAAAAAAAAAACGCTTTTAGAGTTAATGAAACTAAAAAGTAAAAAATAAATTAATAATTTAAAAAAACTAAAAAAACCCGCTTTTAGAGTTAATGAAACTAAAAAGTAAAAAATAAATGAATAGTTTAAAAAAACTAAAAAACACGCTTTTAGAGTTAATCTATCTAAAAAGTAAAAAATAATTGTTAACATAAGAATAAAATGACTGACGAGAAAATTAATGTCACTGTTCCAAAGGCGTGGGGTGCTTTGTATGACATTTTTACACTAACTCTGCATTTCAGAATGAACTAGTGAAAAATTATAACGATTGATATCGAGCACCCCAAGCTTTTAGAATAGTGACATTCATTTTCTCATCAGTCATTTTATTCTTATGTTAACAATTATTTTTTACTTTTTAGATAGAATAACTCTAAAAGCGTGTTTTTTTTAGTTTTTTTAAACTATTAATTTATTTGTTGTATATTCGTCCCACTGATGCATACCACGGACCAATCGTATATGTACAGTGGCTTACAATAGTCTTTTAGAACTTTCAAAAAAAGTCTTTAGACTTAAATCAGTTTTCTTAAAGTCAGTCTTTTAGAGTTTTTTTTTTTTTTACTTTTTTGGCTTGTCTAGTCTTACTTTATTACTTTAGTTACTTTGTCTAGTCGAAAAAGTAAATAAAGTAATAAAGTAAAGTAGTAATAAAGTAATAAAAGTAAATAAAAACGAATAGTCTTTTGATTGCCTTCTATTTACAAATCGTATGGGGAAACAAACTGCTATAATGTTTATTGACAAACAATTCTGACCTGAATCCCCTTTTTCACTAGCTGCTCATAAGTACGCGGCAATTATATATTCAATACATAAAATAAACAGACACATGAAAAAATTTATTTAATTTCTATAATTACCATATTTTTCATTGAAAATAACGTAGTAAAAATCATAATAAACTTTAACTTTAACTTTAAATAAACTTTTCCATTGGTGCAACAGCCTCATGGTGGCCTAAAGCCATTTGTTTACTGGCAGATTTCGAGACATGAGATGGGTTTTTTTACTGAATAGGGTTATCAGCCCTACACCCAACACCCTAGAGTCATATTAGACAGGCACCTACGATTTAAAGTGGATTCTGAACCACTGCCAACATTCATGGCACCGCCGGAACTCGTATCCTAAACCTGTGCCACCGAGCGCAATCATTCGGCCATTGGCCTCAATGTAGTTTTAATTACCAAATTATAATTAATTTACCGTTTTATATGCAGGTATGCTTTTTTTATAGAACATCAGTGGGCCTCTTGTTCCACTTATGTATAGTAAGCAACGAACATCCTTATAAAATGTGTAACGAAATAAGTGTATAGAACATTGCCTTCTAGGAGTACTTTTAGGGATAACTGCCCCACATTTGCGTGCTGTACGGAAGAAACCCGGAAAACACAACATGCAATCTGGTTCTATGTGAGGTGTTGTTGTCATAATCGCCATCGAAACTCCTCGTTTCTGAAAGAGAAAAATGATTGCAATCGGTTGGATCCAGTGGATTCGAATCTGAACTCTCTCGCATGCCAGCTTCGCACTGTATCAATGGGCCATTAATATATTTTCAGCAAAAACAACAACAAAATGACAGAAAATTTATTATTATTTTCTATAGCTTTTAAAAATAATTCGCAATAATTAATAGTAAACTATAAATATTAATATTTATATTGATAAATATGGAAAACTTACGAAGATTTTTATTAGTGTGTTTTATATTTATTCGCATTATCTATTTAAATGAAACCGACAATATCATTAAAATAAAATACACTAAAATTAATTCTTATTAAAATAAAATGCATGAAAATGAATTCTTATTAAAATAAAACAGATCAAAAATAATTATAAAAATAAAACACATCAAAATTATAATTCTTATTAAAATAAAACACATCAAAATGAATTCTTATTAAAATAAAACACACCAAAATTTTCTTATTAAAATAACACACATCAAAATTAATTCTTTTAAAATAAAACACATTAAAATTAATTCTTATTAAACTAAAACACAATAAAATTAATTCTTATTAAAATAAATTACATCAAAATGAATTATTAAAACCAAAAACATAAAAATTAATTCTTATTAAAATAAAACACATAAAAATTAATTCTTATTACACTAAAACACCTTAACATAAATTCTTATCAAATTAAAACACATCGATTTGCTTAAACAAACAATATATCCAAAAATGTCTTTCGAGAAAAAAGGTTGGGTGTATTTAAAGCACGGTAACCATGGCAACAACGACCTTTCCTTTTAAGTGGGATTCACGTGATATAAAAAGAGGTTAAAAATATCTCCTGTTATCTTCAAAATATCATTGGAGGATGGTTAAATTGCGATTTTATTCTTAACATGATTCAAATTGGAAGGTCAGGGTCACGAAAGGTACCTTCGAACAAAGGCGTCAACCCTTAAAAAAGGCCCCAACCCTCTAACTCGCACGGTCAAACACCAACCCACAGAGTCACCGGCATCTAATGGGTTTTATTTTTCTTATGAATTATGACTTTATGATGGCGAAATAGGGATACGCTCATGAAAATTTCATTTCAGAAAAGATAAAAAAAAAAAAAAAAAAAAATGATATTATGTTTCTGACAGTTTAAAAAAATATTTTCGGAAATAAATTAGAAGACAAAAAAAAAAAAAAGTTATTGAAGGCAGGTTAACTTATAAATTTAACCAATCTATGTAGGAAAGACGCATTAATTCAATATTTAACGATGAATTATTAAAAAAAAAAAAAAAAAAAAACTTAAATAATTTGTATACTCTTTTAAGATTCGACTATTTTAAAAATGCTTTATTATTTAAAGTGTTTTTTAAAAATTACTGTTTTTAATTAAAATAATAAACATAATTATCTATTATGGAATTAATTAGGACTTTCTAATTAGATATTTAAGAGTACTGGAAAATATTTTAGAAGAATAATCACTTAAATTCAATATTTAACTATAAATTATAAAAAAATCTTAAATAATTTGCATATCATGGTTCGAATATTTTAAAAAATACATTGATTTTTTATTTATACGTTTTTTAAAAAATGACTCTTTTTAATTAAAATAAAAAACAAAATGCCCTATTATGGAATTAATAAGAATTTACTAATAAGATATGTAAGAACATTGAAAAGTATGTTAGAAGTATAATCAGTTGTAGTACTTAAAATGTACATTTACAATAATTAGTATAATAATTAGCATATATTCCATAATATTATTGTATTAATATAATAATTAGTACAATAATTAGTATTTTCAAAAGTACATTTAACAGCTTTTACATGTAATTAAATTTTGTAATTATAATATAATTGTAAGTAATGATGAAAAAATTTTAATTTCCAAATCTGTTTTCCATTATAGTTAAGAAAAAAACTGAACATTTTATATAAATATATACATAATTTTTGTTACAGAAATTCTAAAATAAAAACAAATTTTTTTATTGATCAACTCTAGCCCTCTAAAAAATTAGTATACATCGAATTAAAAAAGATTCTTTTTGCTTATACATTCAAATTCCTTTTATAAAATAATTTATAAAAATTTATTTATAAAAACAGACGGTTGATAAATAAGAATTATTCTTGTGTTTTGAAAAAAATCTCTTTAAAAAACAACAATAATATAATATTTTTTTTTCTATATTTCATCCTAAAAATTAAATGGTAAATAAATAAATCTTCCTTAATTTAAGTAGGGCAAGGAGTTTTATATTTATTTAGAAACTAGGTTTAAATTGTTTTTTAGGTTCCATTTCTCTTTTATTTTTTCGTTTCAAAAATTAATTTATTTTTATTTTTATTTCTTTAAATCATTTATCAATCTTCGTATAGCATTTATAATAATTGAAATTTTTTACTCCTTAAAAATGGACCGCTCTAATAATTTTTATAATTACTATTTTTTTATTTGTTATTATTATTATTATTATTATTATTTTGCTATCCTTGCAAATTTAATTTTTTTATAGAAAAAATAATAAAAAATGAGTAATTATAAATTTTTATAAATTTAGTTTTATTTTTATTTCTGAATGATTTTCTTAGTTTTAAAATTTTAATTAAAACAGCAGTAGGTAACACTATAACATAAAATTTGATTAAAAAAAAAGTACTATTAATTTTATTAATTATAATTTATTTTTATTTCTTTAATTCATTTATCAATCTTCGTTTACAATTTATAACTATTACAATTTTTTACTCCTTAAAAATGGATCGCTGTAATATTTTTATTATTATTACATATTTTTTATTCTTTTATTTATTATTATTATTTTTTTTTTTTGCTTCTTTGCAAATTTAATTATTTTGTAGAAAAAAATAAAAATTAAAAAAAATGAGTAATTATAAAATTTGATAAAATTTAGTTTTATATTTATTACTTAATGATTTTCTTAATTTTAAAACTTTAATTAAAGCAGCAATAGATAATACTATAAAATAAAATTTAATAAAGAATACTATTAATTTTTATAAAAGTCTAATAATAGAAACTGAAAGCTTAATAATATTAATAAAAAATTCTTTAATAATTTTATAAATTCGTTAAAAATTTTATAATATTATGAAATATTCGGTTATTTTTGATACATACTTTTGATGTTCAATTATAAAATAAATAAAAACTTTTAAGGACTTATATTAATTAAACTAGGCTTTAATTAATAAGGCTTTACAAATTAAATTCTTAAGAAAATTTCTAAAGATAAAAAGAACAATTTAAAAAAAATAAATTATTTCTCGTTTATTTAACTATTTTCTTCTTTTTTCAATAAGATTAGTACTTTAAAAAATAAATAAAAAATTCTTTTACAAATTTATCAGTGATGAATTTACGATTTAATAAACACATTATAATTATATATTCACTTCAGAATCAAAAAAAAAATAATAATAATAAATAAATAAATAATGTAATGCCATTATTTCTTATGAAAAGTTGATAGCTTTTTTTTCGTTGTTATTTCTGCAAAACCTTTTATTAAATAACAGCTTGCAGATAGAAATATTTTTTTTAATTCTTGTCTTTAAAAAACGATAATGAATTTCGCAGAACAAGCTACAAGTTGTTAGAAGGCTTCCATTTTCGTTCTACAAAAAGAACGACAGCTGAAAAAATAAAAAAAGAACCTGTTCTTCATTTACTGTACTCTTTTTTTTTTTTTTTTTAAGTTCATATGTATGAATGTAAAGGTTCTTTTCGTGTTTTTCTGCTCCTTTTATTGGCCTCCCAGTAAAGGGCACTTTTTCTTGTGACCCAATTCACTTCATTTCGTTTATTCTTCGCCAAAAGACTTCCGTGGTCGAACTATTTTTATTATTATTATTTTTTTTTTTTTTTTTTTTTTTTTTTTCAATTCGATTCTAACCCCGAATCGTTTGGCATTTGTATACAATTTAGATTAAATAAATAACCAAATAAATAACAAATCGAAACATAAGGTGGGAAAAAAATTGTTTGTGAAAGAATATAGCTAAGAGTCGAATTAACAAAGCTATTGACCTAGAATGTGTTAAAGAGTGTAATTCTGTTATTTACTTCGAAGTTGATCAATATTGATTGTTTTCTTTTCCTCTTACTACTACGTAACAAAAATAAACTATACAAAAATAGTAATTATAGCATTATTTTTTATGGGTTGCTTTAATATATGTGTTCTTATAATGCTAATAAAAAAAACTGTTCTATTTCTCTTGCGGACAAATAAAAATGGTTAAAAATTTTTAAAAACAATACAAATTTTTTTAAAGTCAGTAACATTCAACAGTAAAAATTTATATAAAAAAGTCGAGACTAACAATAAAAGAATTGCAATAGAACCATTTAAAATTTAAAATTTTTGATTTGTTTTTCGTATTGTATTGTAACGTGCTTCCTCCTACACACTGGTAAGAATGCTCCTTGCCGACTATAATTTGGATAGTATTATTTAAAATGTCTTTTTAACTTTTTGATGTTTGATTATAAAATAGAATTACTTTACAGGACAATTTAAAAAAAATAGCTTCTAAAAAATTATTAGACATCAAATCTCCGAAAAATAATGAATATATTTCACTTTTTTATCTTACAATATTACAATTACTTTTTAAATTATTTTGTTTCTAATAAAACAGAAATAAATATTCAAAATTAATACAGTAAGCGTGCTTCCTCCTGCACGCTGACAAGAGTGCCCCCTTTGATGTTCAGGATAAATGGTCAGTCGGTCTCGAGACTCTCATCCGAGAGGAAGTACAGCGCAACCTGCGCTCCCTCTAAAAAACGTTTAGTTTATAATCTCTCATTCCGAGACGAAATATACCCCGGCGCATTAGTTGGCCTACAGACTCTCACCCGGAGAGGAAGTAATTTCGCACATCCTGTGCGTAGCCGAAGTTTCGGGATTTCGACTTAGAAGTGGAGTCCTTCCACGAATACGTAATTGTCTTTCTTTAAACATATTAAATATCGTATGTCACTAATTGTACGTATGTGATGTTTGTGCGTGTGTCAATAAAGCTGTGAGTTCTCCAACCTGTGCCCAACCACACCCACTTACAATCTGGTTTCCCAACCTTCACACTACAGTATTCAAAATTAGATATCTGTGAAAATTAAAGAAAGTAATGTTCAAATAATATATAAATTAATAATATTTGATTTCTTTTTGCTTTCAAAAACTTATTTCCATTCCTTGGAAGTATCATATTTAGATATAAAAATGAATGTATATTTCAAATTGTTTCAATATTTTTAGTATGTTTTTATTTATTATTTCACCATAATTTTTTATCATTAATTTGTTTTTATGATTCTCAAAATCTATTCAGATGAAAATAATATGAAATAAATACAATACTATATGCATATATATATATATATATATTCTTATCCCGCTTGGTACACAGCAACATCTAAAGCGATCCAAGAACCCGTGTGGTATCATGGAAGGAGGGAGAGGGGAGGGACAGCTTCTGTTGTGATGGAGTACCCGTAGGTAGAAGTCTCACTTGGCTCCGTGTCGTTGAAGCAGGGAAATGCTTTCCGGGAGGACTTTTAGGGGGAAACTACCCTGCATTTGCTTATCGTAGGGAACAAAACCAGGAAAACTACCACCTGGTAGTCCGACAAACGATACAAGATACTGAACATCACAAACGCCATTGAGTCTGCTCGTTTTTTGAAGCAGTGTCTACAACAAAGCCGCCAGTGGATTAAACCTCCTCCCTAATGCTCTCCAGTGGCGCGCGTTTCCACTGAGCCACGAGTTGGGCGCTAAAAAATATTCATGATATAATTATTTAAGATTTTTTTAGTTAATTAAGAAAATAAAGAATTGTTTAATACTAAAAATATATAAAAGTTTGATATTTAATTTATTGTGTTGTTCCGTACGAAATTAACTTTTGAGTAAGGGGCTGAATGGTTGAGTGACTAGCGCTCTGGCCCTTGGTGCCTCAGGTTTCAGGTTCGAGACCAGCCGCTGCCATGGATGTTTGTAATGGTTCGGAACCCACGTTTAAAACTCCATTAATAGGATCGTAGATCGTTGTTTTGAGGTTTAGTCAATCTTCAGCTCTCGTGGTTCTCGCTAAAGTGCAGCTGCATATTACTCTTAGGCATGGACCTGTCGTCTGCGATGGGGTCTATTGGACCTGGTGTAGGTTTTTCTGCACCAGGGGGATTAGTAACAACAACTTTTGAGTAAACAAATTTTAAAAGTTGACAATGTTGATCTTTAAAAGTTGACATATGTTTGAACATATTTAATCAAAGTGTACTCAGCATTTCTGCCGTCGATTACAAAGCATTTTTGTTCCAGTGTCAAAGAACACCTCTGGTTTGGAGCCAATAAATTCGCAAATAATTTTTGCCCAAGTCAAAGAATTCCTTTGGTTCAGAGCCAATCACGAAGTGTTTTGACAATTTCGTGATTGGCAAAGCGTTTATACTTTAAAAACGATTCCAAATGTTTAAAGTGGAGAGTCGGTAGAAGACAGGTGGGATGATTATGATGGATGAGGCAGAACTGCAATTTGGCAAGCGGCTTCAGATACTGCGCTATCATGGAGAAGAATAAGGTCTTTTCATCATAAGCCATGACACAGTTCTGAATGTCTTTATAACAATAAGGCCTTTAACTGTCTCACTTATTAATGGGAAGGTGTGGTTGTGGATTCCACCCAAACGTCAGCATCGTCGTTTTTGTTTTAGGTGCGCGTTTTTAGGTTTTTCATCTGCATCCACCCAGTTTGCTGAGAGTTTATGATTATTATCATCATAAAGTATCCACTTTTCACCACAAGAAATGTCTACTACTACTATTACTACCACTACACCACACCACACCACATCACCGTGCCTAGATATATATATTTATATTTATAGCCCTTTTACAGTTTCGTAATGATGAGAAATCTGATTGGGCTCTGTGACGCTCTAGGGTCGTATGAGACCAGGACCTACGGCTTAAAGTGGATTCCGAACCAGTACAAATATCTATGACTCCGCCGGGATTCGAACCCGAAACCTGTGGTACCGAGAGCCAGAGCGCTAGACACTCGGTCATCAGGCCTCTCCTACAATCAACGGCACAGTTCAAAATATCTTTATAACAATGAGGCCTTTAATTATTTCACTTGTTAATAAGAAGCTGTTACGGATACCACCATAACATCAATATTGCCCTTTTTGGTTTAGATGCGCGTTTTTAGGCTTTTCATCTACAAACAGTCACTTTGCTGAGAGTGTATGATAATTATCGAAAAGAGTCCACTTTTCATCATAAGCGATGACATAGTTCAAAATGTCTTTATAACAATAAGGTCTTTAATTGTTTGACTTATTAATAGAAAGTTGGTATGGATTCCACCGAAACGTCAACATTGTCCTTTTTTGTTTAGGTGCGTGTTTTTAGGCTTTTCATCTACAAATAGTCACTTTACTGAGAGGTTATGATTATTATCGGAAAGTGTCCAATTTTCATCCTAAGCAATGACATAGTTCAAAATGTCTTTATAACAATAAGACCTTTAATTATTTGACTTATTAATAGGAAGCTGTTATGGATACCACCAAAATTACAATATTATGTTTTTTTGGTTTAGGCGCATGTTTTAGGCTTTTCATCAGCAAACAGTTACTTTGCTGAGAGTTTATGACTATCATCATCATAAAGTATCCACTTTTCCTCACAACCAAGTTTGAAATGAAACAATTTCTTTGCTGATGTACCAATGCGCAAGCATTGCAATTTCTGCTTACCTGTCAACTCGTGTGGACACCATTAGTCAATTTTTCCAGATTTTCATATTCTGCAAGATGTTTTCGGAATGCTGCTATGTTTACTCCACGATCAACAGCATGTTTTCTAACAGCTACTGTAGGGTTAGCTATAATATTTGCCTTCAAAGGGCATTTTTGGTCAGGTCTTCCAGCCATCGCGCTCGATTAAATTCTGTTTGGTCGCTGAGTTTCAACTCGTATCTCTGGGCAGGGCGTAATTTGAACTGCTCTGCTCAAACCATCATCTACTGCGGATACATTAGCTGTATATATATATTGTTTTTATCCATTTGCTGTATCATTCCCAAATGCATTGTGTAGTGTTATTGGTTGTTTGTGCTGATGTATATGTAATTGGGTTGTGACTTGAGACACAGGTTTGAGAACACGCGGTGAGGTTTGAGGTTTATTGACACGCGCACAAACACCACATACACATACAATAACACATTTAAAGACATCTAATTAAAGATTCGTGGGCGGTTCCATTTCTAAGCCAAAAATAAAGATATCTCCTCTCGGAACTAGAGATTACAAGTTAAACGTCTCTGAGGCAGCGCCGGTTGCGCCGTACTTCCTCTTGGTTGAGTCTCGATGTCTACTGATCATTTCTCCTGAACGCCTCCAGGGGCGCTCTTGCAGTGCGTAGGAGGAAGCACTCTTGCAATTAATTGTTTCCATGTTTCTTGTATAGCGGTATGTCCAAATTGATATTTACAAAGAAGAATGTTCCTATTTTGCAGGATTCCATGTTTCTATTTGCTTAAGATTTTCTAAAAATTTCGGGACCTGTATTCGAACAATACATACCATTTAAACAGAGCACAAAATAAGTAATAAAATGATATGTAAAATTCATATTTAACTTAATACTGGTAGATATATATTTCATAGAATGCCAACTGATACTAAACAAGCCATTTCATGTGGGACAAACTAATAATTTTGTATATATATATCGTATATTTGCGTGTATAAGCGGAGAATTTTTAGCACTTTTTGTTAAGCTGAACTACGGGGCTGGGTCTTCTACACGGAACTGCTCATCTAGTAAAAACATTATACGTACTTTTCTGTTAGCCTAGTGTATGTAATCAATCGCCAAATTTCGCTAAATACAACAAATTTTTAATTCTTATTCAAAAAAATGATTTTAAATATGAAATGAGTTATTCGTTTTATAAAAGTAAATTGCTTTATTTTCGAAATTGTTTATAATGTTAGCTTGTTGGGTCGTTCTCCAAAACGAACAATTGGATGTTGGCACCAGACCAAACATACCCTAAACATACTAAAACCAAACATACCCTAAAAATAATAATACAATAACGTAACTAATGAACGTTAATCTCTTTTGTTTCATTTTGGATCCCGTGTATATGTGTGTACACATTCAAGATAACACAACTGTGATGGGGCAACTTTTATGGAGTGGTACATCTTACCACGATTTGTAGGGTTAACGGAGCGCCTTGGTTACTGAACGACCTCTAGCTCCTTCTTTATCCTAAAACATAATCTTTTTATATAGAATATATGGTCGGAAGTGATGAGTTGAGGCAAGAGCACAAATAATGAGATATGGAAAGAAAAACATTGCTTATTTACAATATCACTGCAAAATTCTTCATTAATTGATTTACAATTAATGCTCAAAATGGCGAAACTCAACAGTAATACATGTTTGGTAACGTCGAAGGAAGGATTGCCGAACAGTTTCACAGATGCCAGCCATTTGGCGCATGCTTGCAGCCGCAATGGATAGTCGAGCAATAACATCCTCTAGCTGAGTCAACTGGAGTCTCGTAAATGAAAACACAAAGAAAGAATAAATAGAATACGCATGGAAATTGCCAGTCGGAGAAATTAAAACTCGTCACGTGACAGGTATTAGTTGGCGCATTATGCCTGACAGTGGCTTTAAATTTGTTTCCACTTGTGTTCGTTTTTAAACGCATCACTTCTGAATATACATTACTATACAAAAAAATGTGTGTTTCAATGTTTAAAAACGCTGCAACAACCCTCAAAGTTAATATATATATATATTCTTCTTTCTCTTTTTCATTGGCGCAACAGCCCCATGGTGGGTCAAGGCCGTCTTCCTACTGGCAAATTTCGAGACAGGAGATGTTTTTCTTTTTACGGGGTAGGATTATTGGCCCTGTGTGTATCCTCTACTGTCCTATTAGACCGTGAACTACAGTTTAAAGTGGATTTCAAACCACTACAGATGTTCATGGCACCGCCGGGACTCGAACCTGAAATTGTGGCATCTAAGAGCATATATATATATATACTATTTAAAAAGACACAAAGCAAATCATTTAAGCCTAATTCTATGTTTTACTATTTCATATTTAAACATTTATTTTAAAAAGGCTCCAATTAAAATTACGTTAAAATAAAGGTCCGACATACTAAATGCATCGCGTAAAATATTTACATACGTTATTTAAAAAACAAAACAAAAAATAAATAAATTAAAAAAATGCATTTCATAAAACATTTGTGCATTTAAATGTAAGTAATGCAAAAAAAAAATTTTTTACATTTACATTACATTTTTTAAAAAAAACCTCTGATCTGTATTGATCTTCTCTTTATTTGTCATCGTAATGTTGGAAGAAAAAAAAATTGTATAAAAATAAAAGTTGCTGTTAAATAAAATATGGAAATGGCGAGATATATTTGTCTCAAGGAGGTGAAGTTTTTAATTTGCATTTCAATTCCGTGCAGTTTGCTTTTAGTGCCGTTTTTCGGTGCAGCGAACGTTTCTTTCCTATCTTTCGAATCCACATTCTCCCGGGAAGACATGCATTTACAATTCGCCAAAGAGAAAACTTATTACACTATCATATTTTCGGAATACTTTAATAAAATTTAAATAAATAAATAAAAGGATAATTATTATTTATTTCTGTATGCAGTTCCTATTTAAGTGTTATTTTAGAATGATTCATAGTTTAAAAATATTTTTAAGTGAAACCTGTCTTTTTGTTTCTGTTTTCAGATATGAAAAAAAAAATTTTTTTTCGATTAAAATAAAATGGAAAAATAATATAAAAGTTTTTTTTTTTTTTTTTGGAAATAAATAAAAATTATTTGTATAAAAAATAAATTTTTTTTTATATGCAATCCTATTTAAGTATTATTTTAGAATGACTCAACCTGTTTAAAAATATATATATATATATTCTTCATTGGCACAGCAACCCCATAGTGGGCCAAGCCCGTCTGCCAACTGGAGAATTAATTTCGAGACAGGATATGTTTTTCTTTCTACGGGGTAGGGTTGGCAGCCCTACATCCAAAGCTCTTCAGACATATTAGACTGCGGCCTGAATGTCCGAGTGCCTGGGGCTCGGTGCCACAGGCGTCGGGTTCGAGTTCCGGTGGTGCCATGAATGTTTGTAGTGGTCCGGAATCCACTTTAAGCAGTAGGTCCCTAACTAATATGACTGTAAGAGCGTCACGAAGCCCAGTCAGACTTCTCAACCACATTATTCCCAAACTGTAAAAGGGCAACTCAGCTCTAGGCACAGTGACGTGGTGTAGTGTACTAGTAGTGCCGTAATAGACCGCGACCTATGGTTTAGAGTGGATTCTAACCGCTACAAACATCCATGATACCGCCGGGGGGATGCGGACTGCTGCAATTCCCGTATGCTTGGACTCTTAAGGGGGCGGCGGGGAGGGAAGGGGGCATACCGCCGGGGCTTGAACCTGAAATCTGTGGCACCGAGAAAAAAACGCAAAGCAAATCATTTACACCAAATTTTATGTTTTAATATTTCATATTTAAACATGTATATTTAAAGAAAATTAAAATTAAGTCGAAATAAAAGTCCAGCTTACTAAATGTATGGAATAAAATATATACATGTTATTTAAAAAAAATAAATAAATAAATAAAAACGCATTTCATAAAACATGAAACATTTGCTTCTTTAAATGTAAGCAACGAAAAAAAGAATGTTTTTACATTCACATTACATTTAGAAAACAAAACTCGTTTTACAGATGGTATATAGGTCCTATCTTTATTTGTCATGGTAATGTTGAATAAAAAAAACGAAACACAAGATGGAAAAAAAGCGTATAAAACTAAAGTTCTTGTTAAATAAAATATGGAAACGGTGAGATATATTTGGGTGAACGAGGTGAAGTTTTTAATTCGCATTTCAATTCCGTGCAGTTTGCTTTTTTTAATGCATGCTTTTCTGTCTTATCTTTCAAATCCACATTCTTCCGGAAAGGCATGGGGCCTGAATGGCCGAGTGGCTAGCTCTCTGGCGCTTGGTACCACAGGGTTCGAGTCCCGGCGGTGACATAGATGTTTGTAGTGGTTCAGAATCCCCTTTAAACTGTAGGTCCTGGTCTGTTTAGCCCTCGTGCGCAGAAGATGACTATAGAGCGGCAAACCAAACCAAACCCGTGAAGGCATGTATTTACAATTCACCAAAAAGAAAACTTACTACAATATCATATTTTTGGAATACTTTTTAAAAAAGAAAAGGCAAATAAATAAAAGAATAATTATTATTATTATTATTTTTTTTTTGTATGCAGTTCCTATTTAAGTGTTATTTTGGAATGACTCGCCTGTCTAAAAATATTTTTAAGTGAAAATTGTCTTTTTGTTTCTGTTTTCAGATATTAAAAAATAATTTTTTTTGATAATAATTGGATTAAAAAAAATGGAGAAATAACATAATTTTTTTCTTATTTTTTATATAAACTAAAATTATTTGAATGAAAAGATAATAATTTTTTTTTGTATGCAGTCCTATTTAAATATTATTTTAGAATGACTCACCTGTTTAGAAAATATTTTTAAATGAAACCTGTCTGTTTTCAGATATAAAAAATATTTATTTCGGATAAAAAAAATGGAAAAATAATATAATATTTTTGGGGTTTTTTTTCCATATAAATAAAAATTATTTGTATAAAAAGGTAATAATTTTTTTGTATGCAGTCCTGTTTAAGTGTTGTTTTAGAATGACTCCCCTGTTTACAAATATTTTTAAGTGAAAATTGTCTTTTTGTTTCTGTTTTCAGATATAAAAATAAAAAAATTGGAAAAATAATGTAACTTTTTGTTTTTTATCATATAAATGAAAGTTTATATGAAAAAATTACTTTTATTTTTACAATTTTTTTCCTTTTTTTTTTTTTTTTTTAACTACTACTGTTTTTACTTTTTGTTTTTTATCACATAAATGGAAAACTTTACTTTTATTTTTACTACTTTTTACTTTTTTTTAAAACTAGTACCAATCTAGTATTTGCAATTTTTTTTTTAAACTAGTACTAAACTAGTATTTGCAATTTTTTTTAAAACTAGTATTAATCTAGTATTTGCAATTTTTTTTTAAACTAGTACTAATCTAGTATTTGCAATTTTTTTTTAAACTAGTACTAATCCAGTATTTGCACTTTTTTTTTAAACTAGTACTAATCTAGTATTTGCAATTTTTTTTTTTTTTTTAGTACTAATCTAGTATTTGCAATTTTTTTTAAACTAGTACTAATCTAGTATTTGCAATTTTTTTTTTAAACTAGTACTAATCTAGTTGTTTTAATGCGTGTTCGTTCCTCCACGCTTCACCTCCGACCCTACATTTCTATCTAAAAATGTTGTTGTAAGTTGTAGCTACTCTCAAAATGTGTCCTTTGGCCCAGATATATATGAGCTATATATGGGGCCTGATGGCTCTGGCACTCGGTCCCACAGGTTTCGGATTCGAGTCCCGGCGGTGGCATGGATGTTTGTTGTGGTTTGGAATCCACTTTAAATCGTAGGTACCGGTGTAATATGACTGTAGAACAATGGGAATAGGGCTGATAACATTACCTCATAAAAATTAAACATCTCCTGTATATATATATATATATATATACGTATATCTACTTTTTAAAAAACACAAAGAAATTCATTTAAATCAAATTTTATGTTTTAATATTTTATATTTAAACATTTATTTAAAAAAACTCAAAATAAAATTACGCCAAGATAAAAGTCCAGTTTACTAAATGCATGTCGTAAAATATTTACATATGTTATTTAAAAAACAAAACAATAAATAAATAAAAGGCATTTCATAAAACATGAAACATATGCGCCTTTAAAATGTAAGTAACGAAAAAAAAAATGTTTTTACATTCACATTACATTTAAAAAAAAAAAAAAAAAAAACATTTTACGGATGGTGTATTGATCCTCTCTTTATTTGTCATCGTAATGTTTTTTTTTTTTTTTCTAATGCAGCTGGAAAACACTTAGACAGCTTGGTCTTGGATGCCTTAAGGCATGCGCTGCACAGACGTTAATCACTTTGCATTACCCAGGGGGCGCGTGTAGCTTGAAGATACGGACGCGGAGTAACAATGCCCCCGCAACGCTCTACGATCCTATTAGACCGGGACCTACGGTTTAAAGTAGATTCCGAACCACTACAAACATCCATGGCACCGCCGCGACTCGAACCCGAAACCTGGGGTACCGAGCGCCAGAGCGCTAGCCACTCGGCCATTCAGGCCCATCATGGCAATGTTGAAAAAAAGAAACACAAGATAGGAAAAAACATATAAAACTAAAGTTCTTGTTAAATAATATATGGAAATGGTGAGATATATTTGTCCCAACGAGGTGAAGTTTTTAATGTGCATTTCAATTCCGGCCAGTTTGCTTTTTTTAATGCATGCTTTTCGGTGTGGCGAAAAATTTCTTCCGTTTTTTTCGAATCCACATTCTCCCGGGAAGGCTTGCATTTGAAATTCACCAAAAAGAAAGCTTACTACAGTATCATGTTTTTGGGATACTTTAAAAAAAAGGTAAATAAATAAATAACAGAATAATAATAATTTTTTTTTGTATGCAGTTCCTATTTAAGTGTTATTTTAGAATGACTCGTCTGTTTAAAAATATTTTTAAGTGAAAGCTGCTATTTTTGTATCTGTCTTCAGATATAAAAAAAATAAATTTTTTTTGGATAAAAAAGATGGGAAAATAATATACCTTTTGGTTTTGATCATATAAATAAATACGTATGCAGTCCTATTTAAATGTTATTTTAGACTGACTCACCTATTTAATACATATATATATATATATTCTACTTTCTCTTCTTCAATGGTACAGTAACCCCATGGTGGTTCCAGGCTATTTTCGCGATAGCAAATTTCGCGACAGGAGATGTTTTTCTTTTTACGGGGTAGGGTTGGTAGCCCTTCGTCCGACGCTCTGCAGTCCTATTAGACCGGACCCTGAATGCCCGAGTGTCTGGGGCTCGGTGCTACAGGTTTCGGGTTCGAATTTCGGCGGTGCCATGAATGTTTGTAGAGGTCCGGAATCCACTTTAAGCCGTAGGTCCCGGTCTCATATGACTGTAAGAACGTCACGGAGCCAAGTCAGACATCTCTCTCCCATATCATTCCCAAACTGCAAAGGCGCAACTTAGCTCTCTTCACAGTGATGAGGTGTGTTGTAGTAGTAGTATCATATTAGACCGCGACCTATGGTTTAGATTGGATTCAAACATCCATGACATCATATCCGCCGGGATATGAACCTGAAACCTGTGGCACCTAGCAAAAAACACAAAGCAAATCATTTACACCAAATTTCATGTTTTCATATTTCATATTTAAACATTTATTTTAAAAAGGCACCAATTAAAATTACGTCAAAATAAATGTCCAGCTTATTAAATGCACTGCTTAAAATATTTACATACGTTACTTAAAAAACAAAATATAAATAAATAAAAATGCATTTCATAAAACTTAAAGCATTTGTTCCTTTAAAATGTAAGTAACGAAAAAAAGTATGTTTTTACATTCACATTACATTTAAAAACAAAACTCGTTTTACGGATGGTATATTGATCTTCTCTTTATTTGTCATAGTAATGTTGAAAAAAAAGAAACACAACATTTAAAAAAAAGCGTATAAAAATAAAGTTGTTGTAGAATAAAATATGTAAACGGTGAGATATATTTTTACCCAAGGAGGTGAAGTTTTTAATTTGCATTTCAATTCCGTGCAGTTCGCTTTTAACGCATGCTTTTCTGTGCAGCAAACGTTTCTTTCTTATCTTTCGAATCCACATTCTCCAGGGAGAAGACATGCATTTACAATGCACCCAAAAGAAAACTTACTACAGTATCGTGTTTTTGGAATGCTTTTAAAAAATGTAAATAAATAAAAAAGGATAATTATTATTTTGTTTGTATGCAGACTTATTTAAGTGTTATTTTAGAATGACTCACCCGTTTAAAAATATTTTTAAGTGAAACCTGTCTTTTTGTTTCTGTTTTCAGATAAAAAAGAAAATAATTTTTTTTGGATAAAAAAAATTGAAAATTAATGTAATTTTTTTGTTTTTTTATCATATAAATGAAAATTTATATGACAAAATTTCTTTTATTTTACTATTTTTCCTTTTTTTAAAAAATTACTACTATTTTTACTTTTTGTTTTTGACCATATAAATGAAAATTTATATAATCAAAAACAAAAAGTAAAGAAGAATATTGCATTTATAAAAAAAAAATAATTAATTAATTTGTAAAAAAAAAAAATAATTTAATAAATCTAACTAATTTAAATTCTTAATTGAAAACTTAAACTTTTCTCATCAAATCATTTGGGAGTGTATATTATTTAAATATTTTGTATAAATAATTAAAAATATTAAATTAATTTTTACAATTTTGTATATAAATATTTTTTTATTAATTCATTTGTTAATTGTGAATTTTTCTATACTATGGAATTTTAAAAAGTTTTATAACATATTAAAATACTCTATAAAATTTTTTAAAGGTGAAATAAGATTAAAAAAGTATACTTTCTATGCCATTTCATGTACTATATATGTCATTTATGCACTCTATCTATCCTCTATCTATTATCATACACTATCTATTGTATGTTCTATCTATCTCATGCACTATCTATTATCTATGCACTATATATGTTTTTATTACATTCTTTCTATGTTATCAATATACATGTATTTCGTATATACATCTTGAATGCATTGTAATTAATGTTAAATTATGCCTATCAGTGATTTTTAATATTTTTTGGGTTTGTTTATTTTTTTTTTGAAATAATATTTTTTCATACGGTGATAATTTATTCACAAATAAATAATGGAAATGTAATAATGATAAAACATTGGCATTAATTTCTAAGAATAAATTTGCATATATGTTCCAGTATAACTTAAAGCTATAAAAGTTCTCATAACTTAAAATAATAGCATAAATTAAAATTCAGTTTTTATTTCTCATATTTCTCATTTTTCTTTCCAAAACTTCATACCTAAAAAATACAAAAAAAAAAAAAAAAAAATTATATTAACCATTTTTCAAATAAAAATAAATCTTACTTTTTTTTTATTACTATTAACTTTTTACACAACCAGATGGCATTACTCTTACAAAAATTGAGTGGCTCCATTAGCTATTGAAGGAAAAAAAAATTACAATATTTGTTTTCAATTCATTTTCGAAGCTAACACACTATCGTATCTTTAAAAATAAATGCTAATAGATTTAAGGTGAAAAAAGAATGTACATTGAGAATTCTTGAATAAGAATAATTACTTTATTTAGCCAATTTATATTATTTGAAACGAGTTATTTAAAATCACAAACTTTTAAACCTGCACAAATGTTTTCTTTTAAATAAAATTTACTAAAGCTAAAAATGTTTTATTTTCTGTGCCAGGGCAAAATCGATCTTATTTGCTAAAATACAGATGAAAAAAAAACTCGCTACTGTAACCCGTGCTTCCACCTACGCACTGTAAGAGCGCCCCCTGTGACTTGACAGGCCAGTTGACATACGATATGGTCAGTTGATCTACAGATTCTGGCCTGGAGGGGATGTATATTTCGCCCATTCTGCGCGTAGCTGAGTATCGGGTTTTCGGCTTAGAAGTGGAATCCTTCAAGGAGTCTATAATTATTCCATTCTAAGATGAAAACCCAATACTCAGCTACGTGCGAAGTGCGCGAAATATACTTTCCTTCTCGTTGATATGCAGGTCAACTAATACCTGAGGTTGCGTTAAATAGCTCAACTAAACGTTATAGATCAACTAGACGTTTCTCAGTGGGAGTGTGGGTTGGGCTATATTTCTGGGCGAGAGTCTCGAGGCCCACTGACTATTTCTCTTGAACGCCACAGGGGGCATTCTTGTAGTGCGTAAAAGGAAGCACAGTTTCAATGAATTAATCCCTATCGTAATTCATTGGGTTAGTGTCGATGGATTCGATTGGCGTTAGCTAAAATTCGATTACTTAAAATGATAGACGAGTATGCGTTGCTCTTCTTCATGCGTAACTCAAGTATGAACTAATTACATTTTGATAGGCCTCTAGGAAAATCACATGCACTTTTAATCCAGTGGATATAATATGCAGGGATGCAAACTGAGCAATGTCGACTCTGCTACATATTAACTATATCATCAGCATATGAGCTTTGAACAAGTGCGCGGCATTCAAAATTATAAAAAATTTAAAGATTGTTGTTGTTATTGTGTCTAATCCCAATGTCCTGCAGTGTCGGATGGACATCCCATGAGTAGTCTACTCATGGATGGATGAAAAAAAGCGGCAGATTCGTGTATGTATTTTACGTATCGTATGGGAGAAAACCCTGAAAACTCCCGGCCAGGTAGTCCGACTAACGAGACAAGATGGTGAACTGATAGCCGAGTTTCACGTGTTCGCCTTAGAAGTGGAGTCCTTCCACGAATCTATACTTATGCATCTTTAAATGTGTTAAATATTGCATGTCTTAATATTTTACAATGTGTTAAATATTGCATCTCTCTAATCCACGTATGTGGTGTTTGTGCGTGTGTCAATAAAGCTGTGAATTCTAAAACCCGTGCCTCAAGTATTTCAACCCAACCACAAGTTAGAATCTGGTTGCCCAATCTGTACACTATAGCCTTAAATAACAGGAATTGAGTAATTTAAACAATAATTCTTATCCGAGATTTCTCAATAAATTTCTTCAACCTTTGATCTGTCAGTATTTATTTTCAAGAATATAATAGTGTTAGTCTGGAAAGTAAATTAAAAAAATTATATTGTAAATTTTCCAACGTATTTTTTTTTTTTTTTGCTTAATAATATTTTTTTTACAATGGCGTAAAAATAGGATGGCAATAAAAAATTAATGTTTTGATTTAATTAAAATATAAGAAATAATATTTATAATATGTATAATAAAATACACACATTATACAAGTTACAATGGCAACTACGGCCGACACAGGTCTAATCTGCATTAAATAAAAAAACCCACAAGAATAGCCATAGGAATAAACCAACATTTAACAACCACTGTCAATCCATGAAACAAAATTTAATCTTGAATCTTGATCAATATTTTTGAAAATTTATTACTTGAAACAATGTTGCTTGAACATGCTTATTAATTTTATTTATATTTTTGTTTGATTTATTTACAAAAAAATTATTTTAAAAACAATACTACCTCATGAAAGAATGCACGTTACTCACAAAACTTTCTCGAATAACAATGGCGTCTGATAGAAATCTTTCAGCTGCTTGTTAAAAATACTTATTTTGTTACTTCAAGGAATATCTATGAGCTTAAAAATACATTTTAATCGTTTTGGTATACATTTGAAGTAGTTTTTAGTAAATTATGGATCGAATTTGTTTTTCATTTCATACGCAACAGATTTTAACTGCTGTTTTGAATTGAAAGATGTTGTTTTCTTCAGAATTGTAAAGCTACCACAATAAAACATTCCAGACAGTAGGGTTAGTATTGTTATTGTAATAGAACTTCAAGTTTCTTTGTAGGCCACCATTTTAGACAGATTTTTAAAAAATTTTTTATTTAAGATGTCAATATACTTAAACTGATAAATTTGAACTTGAAAGTGTGGAAAATAATATAAAAAATAATAATTATAAAAATCAAAATATTTAACATTCGAATTTATTTTATAAAAACTGAAACCCTTTCACGAATTTTACATTTATCATGTGTAAAAACATATTTTGTTGAACGAATATACATGGGAGTACACTAATGTTTAATAACCCAAGAAATTTATGAAGCAATTGGTCAGAATATTACAAGAACTAGAGTTCTGCACTTTAGGGTTCAACTGGCGGTACTCGCGGCTCAGTGGCAACGTGCGCCACTATTGACTGCTGCTTTGTTGTATACACTGTTTCAAAAACCGAGGAGCCTCGAGGACATTTGTGATGTTCAACATCTTACCTCGTGAGTCGGACTACCTGGTGAGAGTTTTCCCAGTTTTCTCCCATACGATAAGCAAATTCGGTGTAGTTCCTTCTAAAAAGTCCTCCCGGAAGGTATTACCCTCTTTCTTCAGCGTTGCGGAGAAAAGTCAGACTTCCAACTACAAGTGCTCCACCTCAACAGAAGTTCTCCTTTCCCTCCATCCATGAGACCACATGGGTTCTTGGACTTAGTCTAGATGTTGCTGTCGACCAAGTGGGATAAGAAACAAACAACAGGGTTCCACTTGTATTTTGAGGGTTTTTTTTTATTTATTTATTGCGATTTTTGCCAAGTCCCTTTCTAAACAAACAAAATTGCCTACTGCCATTACAAAATACTGCAGTTTTGGAAAAGAGACTTGGCGAAATCGGAACCCTAAAATGCAGAATCTCCACAAGAATTATCAAATTCAACTGCGACAGGTATTTAACATAATTTCATAACTCTAAAACTTTATGAAGAAGCAATTCTTTCATATAATATAAGAATCACTACCCAATTCATACAGAGAAGTGATAGTTAAATTAACTTTTCTAAACATGACTGATTCTTAAACACCATTAACATTATCTGATTCTTAAACACCATTTTGAGGATATCGAAACAATCAACTGCTTATAATTTGAAAGCCAGACAACTCGAAATGTACCAGTGCACGTGACTTGATATCGGTCAATCCTTATGCTTAACAACGCCTATTTTATGCCACTGTTTAAAACATTCATGAACAACATGTGTAAATCAGCATTTATTTTAAATAAAAGTTTATTTTTTTAAATTAAGCTTGCTCATGTAGCGTGAGGAGCTTAATCTGTTTTAAATAATAACTTATACTCTAACTAATTTTTTATTTTATAGCTTCAAGTTTTTTGAGACGGCACGGAACTCTAATCAGGACAACATCATGTTCACACATGATGAAAATGAATGGGAAAAAATTGGATTTCCAGTTTCACCACATAAGCAAAAAACATCTTTTAAAAGTTTAAATGTTTTGAGGTATGTTGGAAATGTACTTTACAAATGTAATTTCTCTTTAATCATTTTTACAAATGTAGAAAGAATTTTTTAGGACTTTTGATACACCCTATATGGCTGTGGTTCCAGGCTTGATTCCAATCCTTTAATAAACAATAATTTAAGTTATTATTTCAGAAACATAAATTGGACACTACTACTACACCACACCACATCACTGTGCGTAGAGCTGAGTTGCCCCTTTACAGCTTGGGAATGAAGTGTGTGAGAGGTCCGACTGGGCTCCGTGACGCTCTACGGTCGTATGAGACCGGGACCTACGGTTTAAAGTGGATTCCTAACCACTACAAACATCCATATAATCGCCGGACACGAAACCCGTGGCACCGAGCGCCAGAGCCTAGTACCCCGGCCATCAGGCGCCATATAAATGGCATAATGAAGGCAAGTTGTGTTGTCTGTCTGTAATGTTTGAAGGGTCTATGCATGATCATTGCTGCATCACAGCCTCGAAATTGTAAATGGGAAACAAAATCGGATGGAGACATTATTTAGGATCATATGTTGGATTTCTGTGACTAATATCAATCATTTTTCATACATGATTACAATTCCTTAAAAAAACTGTAAAATACTTCAATTTATAAACCCAAAACACTTATTTAAACACTTAACTGAATCGTTCCCAACTCCACAAAAAGCATTCATCAAACACCACGCATTTCAATAACCCTGACAAATGAAAAGTGCTCTTCCTATTCAGAATCCCAAAGTCATCTTTCCTCCGCATGAACCGCTCGCAATTGGCTTGCATGTGTGTATTTTATGACCAGATCGTAGCCCATCCTCCTCAGAGAGATACGCCGTCCGCATTCTACGAAGAAGCATCGTGTGTCATTCCTCTTTTGTCATCTGTCGTCGTCGTCCGACAAATATTTCTTTCTGGGGTTTGAGGGGGTGGGGGAAAGGCCAGAAATCCCTCGTATTTTATGTCATCCTTTCACGGCAGAAACAACATTTTGACTTTCTCTGTCGGAGGGTTACTTTTTGCTACAGAATGAGAGAGAGAGATGCGCGCTCAATTTCATCTCAGACTTGCTTCTTCATGCCCAGGACTCTCTTTTGTGGAGCTGGAGGTTTTCCGTGGGTGGGAGAGTTTTTTTTCCCTTTTTGATAGGAACTGGGATAAATATGAACGGTTCAAAGTGGGTTCCGCATTAGAGCTTGCTCTTTCGGTGGCAGCGTGCAAAAAAGAGAGGACAGATTAGATTTTCCTCTTTGTAAAAAGAAAGGCAACGAGGGTATCTAGTTGAGGTTCGAATCCCTTGACAGCATTGTTACAGTCACTACTCTCAGAAGAGCTCAATGGCGATTGTGACAGGGTGTGTAAATCATCTCGCATTGATATTCACACTGTTTGATTGGAGTTTTTATACTTACATAACTCTCAAATGTGGGACAATTACTCATGAAAGTCCTCCTTACGGGGTCGGTCCTTTTATGAATGCATCCGCCGGAGGGCTGATCGTGGTATAGAAGGGTTCCACACTCACTTTTCTAACTGATAGAGCGATACACAGCCATAGTCAGTGGGGTGAGGTAAGGACCTAATGGTAGAACGGCTCTGGCGCTCGGTATCACATGTTTCGGATTCGAATCCCGGCGGTGCCATGGATGTTTATAGTGATTCAGAATCCACTTTAAAACGTAGGTCTTGGAGTGTTGTGAGGGTAGTGTTACTCGCATCTACAGCATATCTTCAAGCTACATGTAACCCCTGGGTAGTGCTAAATGAGTAACAGCGGTGCAGCCCTTGCTTATATAAAGATCTTATGCTGGATCTTTCTGACTACTATCCATCGTTTTTTATACATGATTACAATTCTTTAACAAATGCAAAATACTTCACCTTATAAACTCTAAACACTTATTTAAAAACCCCGCATATCCTACCCCGTTAAACTGAATCCTTCACAACACCACACAAAGGCATTCATCAAACACCATGTATTTTCATAACACTGACAAATGAAAAGTGCTCTTCCCATTCAGAATCCCAATGTCATCTTTCCTCCGCATCAACTGCTCTCGTGGCATTTTTATTATGACCCGATCACAGCCCATCCTCCTCAGAGAGACGCCCGTCCGCATTCCACGAAGAACTATCGTGTTCGAAGATCCTCTTTTTTCATCTGTCGTCGTCGTCCGACAAATATTTCTTTCTAAGGGGTGGAGGGGGTAGGGGGAGGCCAAAAACTCCTCGTATTTGTGTCATCCTTTCACGGCAGAAACAACATTTTCACTCTCTTCGTCAGAAGGGTTACTTCTTCCTACAGAGAGAGATGCGCACTCAGTTTTATCCGAGACCTGCTTCTTCGTGCCCAGCACTCTCTTGTGTTGCGCCGGAGGTTTTCGTGGAGTGCTAGGGGATGGAAGAGCTGGTTTTTTCTTCTTTTTTGAAAGGAACTGGGATAAATATAAATGGTTTAAAATTGGTTTCCTACTTGTAAAGAAAAAAAGTAGATTCGATGAAGATTGTGGCCAGTGGTAACGATGGCAGCTAGCTGATACGTTTTTTTTTCCTCTAATGCAACTGAGATGTGGCAATACAGAGACAGTTAATCTTTATGCCATAAGCAAGGGCTGCACCGTTAAATACTTCATATTTAGTACTATCCCAGGGAGCACGTGCAGCTTGAAGATATACTGCGGATGCGAATAATATTACCCCCACAATGCTCTACGATCCCATTAGACCGAGACCTACCGTTTAAAATGGATTCCAAACCACTGCAAAAATCCATGACACCGGCGGGATTGGAACCCAAAACATGTGGTACCGAGCGTTAGCCACTTGAACATCAGGCCCCTACCGCACCCCACTGAGGTCTATGTAGCGCTCTGTCAAATAGAAAATTGGGTATGGAACATTAGTGGAATTCTTGTATACCACGATCAGCCCACGGGCGGGTGCATTCATAGGAGGACAGAGCCCTTAAGGCATGTTTTTAATGGATAATTGCCCCACATTTGAGTGTTGTGTAAGTATAAAAACTCCTATCAAACAGTCTGAATATCATTGCGAGATGTTTTACACACACTGCCACAATCGCCATTGAATCTATTCGTTTCTGAAAGCAAGCAGTGACAGCAACAATGCTATCAACGGATTCGAACCTCAACAGCAGATACCCTTTTGCCACTGACCACGAGTCCACAGGCACAATCTTCAACAAATCCACCTTTTTTTTTTTACAAGGAGGAAAATCGAATCTTTCCTCCTTTTTTGCACGCTGCCACCGAAAGAGTGAGCTCTAATGCGGAACCCACTTTAAACCATTTATATTTATCCCAGTTCCTTTCAAAGAACAACATAAAAAAAACCCACTCTTCCACCCCTAGCCACTCCACGAAAACCTTCGGAGCAACAAAAGAGAGTGTTGGGCATGAAGAAGCAAGTCTGGGATCAAATGGAGTGCGCATCTCTCTCTCCCTCTCTCCGGGACGAAGTAACCCTCCGACGAAGAGAGTAAAAATGTTATTTCTGCCGTGAAAGGAGGACACAAATACGGGGTTTCTGGCCTTCCTCCCCACCCCCTGCAACCCCCTGAAAAAAATATTTGTCGGACGACGACGACAGATGAAAAAGAGGAATGACACACGATGCTTCTTCATGGAATGCGGACGGCGTATCTCTCTGAGGAGGATGGGCCGTGATCTGGTCATAAAAAAACCCACGAAAGTCAATTTCGAGCGGTTCATGCAGAGGAAAGATGACATTGGGATTCTGAATAGGAAGAGCACTTTTTCATTTGTCAGCGTTATAAAACGGATGGTGTTTGATTGATGCTTGTGTTGTGTTGTTGAAGATTTAATTTAACGGCAGTATATGTACGTGATTTTTAAATAAGTGCTTAGTGTTTATAAGATGAAGTAATTTGCATTTTTTAAAGAATCATTTGAATAATCATATATTAAAAATGATTGAGTAATCCTGCATAATGTTCAGATAAATCCAGCATAGGATCCTTAACAATGACTGGCCAGTTCAATTGTCCAAGCTGTTATGGCAATGAGCATGCTTGTAAACATAACAGACGGAAACACGCCTTTATTATCCAGGGCCAGATGTCCGAGTGACTAGCGTTCTGGCGCTCGGAGTTTCCGCTTCATGGATATTTGTAGTGGTTCAGTATCCACGTTAAAATATAGGTCCCGGTTTAATTAGCCTAAAGTGCACACAAACTGACGGTAGAGTGACAAATCAAACCAAACCTTCTACACCCTGGCAAGAGTGCCCACCTGTGGCAATCAGGGAAAATGTCAGTCGGAGTAGAGAGTCTCACCCTAGAGGAAATATAGCGCAACCAATTCACTTTAAGTCGTATGTCCCGGTCTCATAAGACTGTAGAGCGACACAGAGCCCAATCAGATTTCTCACTCACATCATTCCCAAACTGTAAAGGGGCAACTCAGCTCTAGGCTCTGGCATTTCCCCATTCCCTCAACCCCCCAAGAAAGAAATATTTGTCGGACGACGACGACAGATGAGAAAGAGGAATGATACACGATGCTTCTTTATGGAATGCGGACATATCTCTTTAAGATCGTATCTCTCTGAGGAGGATGGGCTGTGATCTGGTCATGAAAAAAGAAACACGAAAGCCAATTCGGAGCGGTTCAGGTGGATTAAAAGATGATGTTGGGATTCTGATTGGGAAGAGACACTTCTCATTTGTCAGTGGTATAAAACGCATGGTGCTTGATGAATGCTTTTTGTGGTGTTGTGAAAGATTCGGTTTAACAACAGGATATGTGCGCGGTTTTTAGTTACGTGTTTAGTGTTTATAATTGAAGTATTTTGCACTTTTTTAAAGAATTATAATCATGTATAGAAATTCATGAATAAAAGTCAGAAAAATCTAGCAGATCTAGCATTTTTTTTTTTTTTAGTTTTAATCTCACGCAATACTCTAATGTGAAGCAATTATTCTTAAAAGTTATCCTTAAGGGCTTTTTCCTTCTATGAATACACCCGCCGGTGGGCTAATCGTGGTATACATGGGGACCATATATGTTTCACCCTCACTTTTCTAACTTGTAGAACGCTACATAGCGCTAGTCAGTGGGGAGATGTATGATGGTGTCTAATATCAGCTATAAAATGTCCAGCGTAACGTTTTCTGACGTCCAAATGATTGACCTCAAAGTGAAAGCCAAGGTTGTAACTCAGTAGTAACGTACGCTGCTGGTGAGCGTTAGGGCGGAGGTTCAGTCCGCTGGCGGCTTTATTGTAGACACTCTTTCAAAAGCGAGGGAACTCGATGGCGTTTGTGATGTTCAGCCTCTTGCCTCGTTAGTCGGACTACCTGGTGGGAGTTTTCTGGGTTTTCTCCCGTACGATACGCAAATGCTGGCTAGTTCACCCTTTATAGTCCGTCCGGAAAGCACTGCCCTCCTTCTTCAACGACACGGAGTCAAATCAGACTTCTACCTACGGATGCTCCATCACAACAGAAGCTGCCCCCTTTCCTTCCATCCATGGAGTGTTCGTCCCACACAGGACACTGAGGAGTAGTCACAACTCACAACAACAAACCAGGAAAACTTCCACGGCTACCGTGTGACAGTCTATACAGAAATCTATCCATTTTTAAAGAGAAGAATATTCTGGAATAACTTACCGTTGGGCTTGAGAAAGCGGGCAGTAGGGTGCGAACCTTCCTCCTGTCCCGGTCTCCACCCTTGGCCATGTTAATTCAAAATTGTGGTGAATGTAAGATATTGGATGTCGTGCAGTTATTAACTGGATGCTGCTTCCATGGTACATTCTGAGTAATCCGCAATCTGTTACATATAGGCTCTTCTATTAGGGAGTGACCTCAGGTCAAATTTCATGGCATTCTAAGACAACAATAATAAAAATGTTATTTTCGAGGATTTTATTTACCACGAATCTTTTACTTAAGACTCATATTAGATTTGATGTGAGCTTTGTCAAAAGTATTTCACTGTAATAACACTGGTTGTGTAAATTAATTTCCAGTTTCTAAGTGTTAAGTTGGGTTCCCTCTTGATACTAAGATCACACGTCGCTGGACATCAGCCAATCGGAAGCCTATGGAGGTAGAAAATTAAGCTTCTGATTGGCTGACGTTCTGCAGAACCACGTTGTTACGTCGAAACCCAGGTTCCCCTGCTTAGGGGAGGTCAACGCCCTATGTCCAGAAAAACATCCTGTCTGTGGGGGTGTCTGGCAGGGAGTGAGGGCCAGGGAGAGAGAGAAAGAATGTAAGTAAAGTGAGTTGAACAACGGCGACCAAAGAGAAAGGTCGTGTCGCAGTGCATCTTTGAGTGCGATGGCTGCATAAATAAAAGAGTTGAACTTCTGTAACCAACGAGAAAGGTTGCGTGTGGCAGTCCATCTTCGAGATTGATGGCTGCCTAAATAAAGGAGATTAATTATTTACATTCCATTATTATTATTATCCGTGTATGTGTCGAATATTATTGGAGTTTAATTTATGTGTCCGAGCTATCAAACACACGTGAAGAGTGTTTTTTTGTTAAAATAATATTTAAATAAGTATAATAGTATCGTTTATTGTTATAATGATAATGATAGTGTAATTGGTAGTTATCATTATTTACATTTAAATAAATAAAATAATATTATTTATTGTTATAAAAATAACTAATTTTATAGCTGAACAATTAAATTTCTAAATTCCTTCAATTTAAAGGAAGGGATTCATATTTTGAATTGTACCATTGTTTTAGCGAAGGATTAGTGTTATAATAATGGTGTTAAAATAATAATAATAGTTTATTGCTAAAGTAAATAAGTTTAATCTTAGATGAATGTTTAAATAATAATATTGTTTAATGATAGTCATAAATACGAATAACAACGAAATCGAATCATTCTTTTACACAAGTACATATCCCCCACCCGTGCAAATTTACTCCATTCAGGAAGATTCCATGAAAACCCCACTTGAAAATGGAAGGACCAGCAATTGTAGCACTCTTAATGAGTGTTTATTCCGAGCTGAGAGTGCAAACTGTTCAGTTTCAAGATTAGCCCTTTTGACTGAGAGTCACTCATCTCCGCGTTCTGCTCTTTCTCTTCTTCCATCATAGCGGCATTATCCATTTATGTGAGATTGCAGTTGTCGACCCACGCAGTTCGGATGTCGAGATTTATTTGCAAAAGAATCGAATTTCATTTTTTTTGATGGTTTAATGTAAAAATCATGTTGCTTTTTCGGATTGTTTTGTAATGATGAAAAGCATTTTGTTTTCTTTGGAAATTTGGTACATTAAGGAATGAGTTGAATTGTTAATGGAATGAGTTGTTATTGTTAATTTGTCACTGACATCTCTTTTTTTTTTTGCCACGAACTTCTCACAGAGAAGTGAAGAGAAGAGGTTTGATTTGGTTTGTCACTTTCTGTCATTTTTTTGCACTCTTTGGGCTAATTAGACCGGGACCTACAGTTTAACGTAGATTCTGAATCACTAACAAGCACCCATGCCATTGCCAGGATTCGAATCTGAAACCTGCGGTACAAAAGCCAGAGTTATAGCCAATTGGCTATCAGGCCACAAGTCAAAAAGAGAGGGCATTGCTTTGCCAAAATATTGTCTCAAATTTGCTTGTCTCTAAAAACTCCAAAAACTATCATCAGGCAGTTTGACTACCAAAGCACGACGCTTTCGACACATTGTCATAATCGCCATCGAGTCTTCTCGTTACTTATGATTGCAACGTTATTCTAATTAATGAGTCTCAAGCCGAGCACTGTGACTATCCGAGCACTGTGACTGTCACTGTGCACTGTGACAGTCCCTGTGATTTTCTTGTTGTTGATGGTTTTGTTTGGCTTGTCGCTCTACTGTCATTTTGTGCACACTTTGGGCTAATTAGACCGGGACCTACAGTTTAACGTGGATTCCGAATCACTAAAAAATATCTTTGCCATCACCAGCATTCGAACCTGAAGCCTGTGGTACTAACTGTCAGAGCGTTGGCCAATTGGCTATAAGGCCGCTGAAGATAATGGACTCATCACGCTAGAAGAGTCGTCTTTGTCCAAGTACTTTTGGTCACCGCGATTGGACTTTTTGTGTCACCACGACTTGGAACGAGCATCTCCAAGGACAGTTTTTGAGTGATTTCTCTGCCCATTCTCACCACATCGTCCTACAGGATGACTTTCTGGTCTAGGAATTTACCGGTTACGTTCCCCCATGCATATGACAATATTCAGTTTGTCGATTTTGAACCAAATTACCTTAGTCCAAAATCCAATATTATTGGCCAGAACGTTCCCAGCTGTACTTTCTTGTAAAAATGCCAAAAAGCCAAACAATACCTGCTGGCTAATTACTAAAGCGATAGAAATCACTTTATTACAGTTTTCCAGAGACTGCGGCCTGCTAGCTCTCTGAAACAGGAAAAAAAAAAAAAAAAAACAGGCGACAGCGCTTTGAAAACAGGAGGAAACTCCGTCCTGTTCAGTCACTTCAAAGGAAAAGAAAAACTTCTGGTCGACTCGTCGCAAAACTCTCTCTGCTTCACCAAAAACCTCCTTTTAAGACAATCCGTAAAGAGGAGGGCAGGGGGGGGTCAGCTTCCCTCACTTCTCATTGAAGTAGACATTTCTCAGCTCGTGGTTTATCACCATTCACGATGGAACAACTCATGGTATAGTTCGTATTCAATCTGTAGTTGTTTCGACCTGTGAAGGTCGCACAGACATTCGCTAATTTCCTGAGCCTCATTATACATGATACCGAATATCTGCTATCAGATTTGAGCGACAGATTGTTTTCTCATTATTAAAAAACACTAATTACATGTAATATAACTATTCAAATAAAAGCTCGTCTGCTGTCAAATTTGAGTGATGGGTTTATTATATAATTTTCAAATAACTTACATTCCTCTCTCCTGAGAATGAAATGCCAAAATTCTTCTTGTGAGAAAAACAAATTGTTAGAATGTTGTGTCTGAAAGATTCAAAATTCACACACACAAAACCCAGATAATCTAGCATTTTTTATTAACACTATTAAATTCTTATATACTGCCAAGTTTCTTTCAATATCAAAGCTTTCTTAATTCGTTCTCTTTTTACTACTCAAATATTTGTGTTCTTTTAAAAAAAATCAATTTAAGTTTAATAAATTATAAGGTAAAAATAAGTTATCATTGAAATATTTTGTAATTAAGCGACAAGATAATTCAAACATGACTTTTTTTATTCCACTGTTCAAAAAAAAGTTTTAATTAAGACAAGCTAATCTTTTACATATGAAAGAATATCAAGTAACTACGGCGTAAAAATTCCTGTTCAGATGATAATTATGTGCTTTTATTAAAAATTATATTGTAATCAATCAAGAATTTTTTTAAAAAATGAAGAGTAAACTTCCACAAAATTTCCATAATTCATAAGCGGATAATTAGATAAATTTCTTTTGAAATAAATTTACCTAAAAATTAAAATATTAATAAAAGATGCCCATTATAATTTAAATTAAGCAACGTACTAATATATTAGAATTTAAATCATTTTAGAAATAATAATAAAAATCATGAGCATACAAAATGTAAATTATGGAATATATTATAATTATTATGCTGTATAGATATTATGATTTATATTAAAGATAATTTTAACATAGAATGTATACTTTTTTTTCCTGTAAAAGTATGACAGAATTTTTTCAAGTCTTAATTAATTTTTTAACTATTTGGTTGCAAACAATAATTTTAAAATATTTTAATTATTCATTCAAAAACTTAACTGACTCATCAGTTTGTTGCTCTAAACGGCAAGCTAATAAATTGTTTAATTATATCAATACTATTAGTACAAAATATTATTAGTGAAACCAGATTTTAGAAATATAAAATTTTTCATTACGAAATTTTTCTCCAAATTATATACTGATAAATAAACAGCATTAAATGATTTTTTTATAAATTAAAAGTAACATAAAACCATTGCATATCATTTAGAAATTTAATATTTAAAAAAAAAACATATTTTGGGTTTTCATGTTAAATCTCATTTTGAAAGTTATTTTTTTAATAATTTTTTTAAAACAAAAAATAAGTATTTTCCTGCATATATCCGTTTTAATTGCATTAACTCGTTTATACATTACTTACAAATATATTTAACAAGTTTTATGCATTTGTTACAATTAAATATATTAAAAAATGCACTAATAAATTATATACAGTACTAAACTTGATTTGACCATAATTGCTTCTAATTTTTTTCTTGTAATTTTATGTATTAATAACTATCCATTTTTATTAATGTTTTTTTTTACCAATAAATCTTCGTTAAAACTTGAATAATATCTTATTAAATTTATTTTTATAAATGAAAATGACATCATCTAAAACTCAGGAGAATAAAGCATGTTACTAAAAAAATATAATCAATAAATGTTTGATTAAATATTTAAAAAAAAATATTTTGCAATGTATTTAGGAAAAATAGAAATGTTAACTGCAAATTCTTGTGAATGATATGCTTATTACACAATTCTATTACTTTTTTTATATGTAATTCATTAATTAATCAAAGAATTATTATTACATTATAGTGTTTCACTCTAATAAGTGATTATAGTAAAATTTATACGAAGCACAAAAACAAACTAAATTTAAATTATAATAAAAAAACTATACTTAAATTATAATGGAACTTTGGAATTTTGCAATTAAATTTAATCCATGTTTTTTTTTCTAATGAAAATTTAAAATTTAGAAATAAAATGTACAAACATTAATAATTGAATTCGTTAATTTATAACATAAGATGTGTATAATAGCGTAATAGTTTTTATTTATTTAAATACAATTTGATAAATGAAGTTAAAATAAATCGAAATTGATCAATGTATTATATATTCTTTAATAGCTATAAACTGTGCATATTTTTTTCATAATTTAAAAATTTTAACCGGTGATAAAAAATTAATAAATAAATGAGACTTTTTTTAAAATTTTATTTCCTTAATTATAATTTGAATCAGTTTTATTTCATGTAATCATTTGAATCAGTTTATATTAATTTCAGTTTCCATTTCCATTAATTCCGTTTCATTTCATTTAATCATTTGAATCAGGTACCATTGATTTGAATAAGTTTCATTTCCTTTAATCATCTGAATCAGTTACTATTAATTCTATTACATTCATTTGAATCAGTTTCAATTCATTTGAATCTTCATTTCATTTAATCATAGTATGAATCAGTTTCCATTAATTTAAATCAATTTCAATTAAAATAAATTAATAGTTTAAAAAAACTAAAAAACATGTTTTTAGAGTTAATCAAACTAAAAAATAATTGTTAACATAAGAATAAAATGACTGATGAGAAAATGAATGTCACTGTTCTAAAAGCGTGAGGTGCTCGATATCAATCGTTATAATTTTTCATTAGTTTCATTCCGAAATGTAGAGTTAGTTTTAAAATGTCATACAAAGCACCCCACGTTTTTAGAACAGTGACATTCATTTTCTCATCAGTCATTTTATTCTTTTGTTAACAATTATTTTTTAGTTTAATTAACTTTAAAAGCGTGTTTTTTAGTTTTTTTTAAACTATAATATTTAAATGAGGCCCCGGTATGGAGGAGTGGAACTATAGTTCTTACAATAATGTAATTGTGAGTAAAACAAAGGCTAAATGCGAATACTCCGTTGTGCCACTGTCCCACGTAGGTTTGAATGTCTTTACTGAATACTTTCATTCTACATGGGTTAAATTGCTCTTCATAAGTTAAAATAAAATCTCTAATCCTGGCGATCCTAATCATGATGAGATAATAAACTTATGTCAAACTTAGTGTTAAACTTAGTGTCGTCGATCCTTGATAAGTCTACAACGTTTAAATTAAATCTGATCGCTTAAAGTAGGGCAAAATCGAGCCCAAAGAGTCAGTTACAAACAAACATACAGGTGAAACTAATATAAAAGCGTATTAAAAAGAATCAATTCTTTCTGAAAGATGCCTGTAAATGTTTCTTTATAGCTTAAATAGTGTATATGAGGAGAAACAGATTTCCAGGGGAAAAAGTCATTTACATATATACAAACATACATACAGGTGAAACTAATAAAAGCGTATTAAAAAGAAACTGATTTTTTTTAAAGTTTTATTTCCTTAACATTAATTTGAATTCCCTTATTTTTTGTTATGAATAAATTAGATTTAAGCTAACACTGTAAAAACTGAAAATCATTAAATTAAATGATAAACGTCAAAATTGAAGCTCGTTAAAAATTTAAATGTCTACAACGTGGGTGTAAAGTGATGTTCGAAAATCAATTACATGAGATAGTCAAAACAAACACCAGCACTTCTCGAAAATAAACTTATTGGAAATCTAAAAATACCTTTTCAGAAAACGAAGGGGTCTTTAACGTTGAATAATCCACTGAACTGTAACTGCATTCGCTAAGAATAATTTAAAATAACACAACTTAAATAAATAGGCAGAAAGCAACTCCATCGTGCATATTTAACATAGACTAACATAGAACAAGGTGAAATAGCGTTTGTCTTTTATTTATTTTTTTAACAAGACAAAAAAAAAAAAGATAACAGGAAACTGTTTTTCGTTGCAGATGTTCCATCTTGTTATACTTCTGTAGTAAATAAATAAACAGATGATTTTTCGTTAAGCTTTTAAAATAATTCTTGAGAATAAAAAGTAGAAAGAGTGGAAAAAGAAAAAAAAAATGGTCGTAAATTCTTTCTTCTTCTTTTAAAAAGAAGACACCATTACATACTGCATAAAATACTTCCTTCTACTTAAAGGTAGAAAGCAGAAAATGATGTTTACCTTTTGAAAAGGGAGAACTCACAATTTCGTAGAAAACTGCCGAGAATTGAAAGGGGAACTGAAAAGAAAGCTGGAGATATATTTCTTCAGCAATATGATGATAAAAAATTGAAACAGAATTTCTCTTTCGTTCTTTTTTGAGCTTAAATTGTTTTGCTTTTTATTCGTTTCTTCTTAAATTTTTCATTTTCTTCAGATTATTCTCGTAATATATTTGTTTTGCTAAAAGTAAATACACATATTCTAAATCTTTGAGATAAGTTACAAATTAAAATGAAATAATAAGTTTTCCAAGTTAAAAAAATAAACTTAGACAATCGGAATAATTCTAGAATTACTTTTTTTATTCTTATTCGATAAGTTTTTCGATAATAATTTATAAACACTCATAAGAATTTTCGAAATAGTGAAAATCTACAGATTCAAAATTCTTAAATATCAAACTTTGTAAAATACTTCCATAAAAGCGATGAATTGTTTTAAAATTTAAATATTATTACTGACGTTGCATGTTTAATAAATAATAACTAATTTTTAATATCACAAATGATTAATCAATATTTTACAGTGGTACAGTATTTTTAGATTATATTATTAATATTGTATATTTTACATCACATTATATTGTTTACCATTCATTACTTACTTTTACATTTGTTTATACGAAATATTTCATAAACAAAACATGCCAACATTTGAATCAGTTTCAATTAAAAAATCAAACTAATTTTTTTTTAAATTTTATGAACTTAACAATAATTTAAATTCCATTATTTTTTTGTTATGAGTAAATTAAATTTATGCTAACACTATAAAAAAAATAAAATTCATTAAATGAAAAGATAAACATCAAAATTGCAGCTTATTAAAAATTTAAATGTCTACAAAGTGGGTGTAAAGTGATGTTCGAAAATCAATTACATGAGGTAGTCAAAACAAACACCAGCACTTCTCGAAAATAAACTTATTGGAAATCTAAAAATACCTTTTCAGAAAACGAAGGGGTCTTTAACGTTGAATAATCCACTGAACTGTAACTGCATTCGCTAAGAATAATTTAAAATAACACAACTTAAATAAATAGGCAGAAAGCAACTCCATCGTGCATATTTAACATAGACTAACATAGAACAAGGTGAAATAGCGTTTGTCTTTTATTTATTTTTTTAACAAGACAAAAAAAAAAAAGATAACAGGAAATTGTTTTTCGTTGCAGATGTTCCATCTTGTTATACTTCTGTAGTAAATAAATAAACAGATGATTTTTCGTTAAGCTTTTAAAATAATTCTTGAGAATAAAAAGTAGAAAGAGTGGAAAAAGAAAAAAAAAATGGTCGTAAATTCTTTCTTCTTCTTTTAAAAAGAAGACACCATTACATACTGCATAAAATACTTCCTTCTACTTAAAGGTAGAAAGCAGAAAATGATGTTTACCTTTTGAAAAGGGAGAACTCACAATTTCGTAGAAAACTGCCCAGAATTGAAAGGGGAACTCAAAAGAAAGATCTGGATATATATATTTCTGCAGCAATATGATGATAAAAAATTGAAACAGAATTTCTCTTTCGTTCTTTTTTGAGCTTAAATTGTTCTGCCTTTTATTCGTTTCTTCTTAAATTTTTCATTTCCTCCAGATTATTCCGGTAATATATTTGTTTTGCTAAAAGTAAATGCACATATTCTAAATCTTTGTGATAAGTTACAAATTAAAATGGAATAATAAGTTTTCCAAGTTAAAAAAATAAACTTAGACAATCGGAATAATTCTAGAATTACTTTTTTTATTCTTATTCGATAAGTTTTTCGATAATAATTTATAAACACTCATAAGAATTTTCGAAATAGTGAAAATCTACAGATTCAAAATTCTTAAATATCAAACTTTGTAAAATACTTCCATAAAAGCGATGAATTGTTTTAAATTAAAATATTATTATTGATGTTGCACGTTTAATAAATAATAATGAATTTTTAATATCACAAATGATTAATCAATATTTTACAGTGGTACTGTATTTTTACATTATATTACTAATATTGTATATTTTACAGTATTTTACATCACATTATATTATTTACCATTCATTACTTACTTTTACATTTGTTTATTCGAGATATTTCATAAACAAAACATGCAAACATTTGAATCAGTTTCAATTAAAAGATGAAACTAATTTTTTTTAAATTTTATGAACTTAACAATAATTTAAATTCCATTATTTTTTTGTTATGAGTAAATTAAATTTATGCTAACACTATAAAAAAAATAAAATTCATTAAATGAAAAGATAAACATCAAAATTGCAGCTTATTAAAAATTTAAATGTCTACAAAGTGGGTGTAAAGTGATGTTCGAAAATCAATTACATGAGGTAGTCAAAACAAACACCAGCACTTCTCGAAAATAAACTTATTGGAAATCTAAAAATACCTTTTCAGAAAAAGAACGGGCCTTTAACGTTGAATAATCCACTGAACTGTAACTGCATTTTCTAAGAATAATTTAAAATAACAGAACTTAAATAAATATACAGAAAGCAATTCTATCATGCATATTTAAACATAGACTAACACAGAACAAGGTGAAATGGCGTTTGTCTTTTATTTTTTTTAACAAGAAAAAAAAAAAAAAAAAAAAAGAAAGATAACAGGAAATTGTTTTTCGCTGCAGATGTCCCATCTTGCTATACTCCTGTAGTAAATAAATAAACAAATGATTTTTCGTTAAGCTTTTAAAATAATTCTTGAGAATAAAAAGTAGAAAGAGTGAAAAAGAAAAAAAATGGTCGTAAATTCTTTCTTATCCCTCTTCTTTTTAAAAGAAGACACCATTACATACTGCATAAAATACTTCCTTCTACTTTAAGGTAGAAAGCAGAAAATGATGTTTACCTTTTGAAAAGGGAGAACTCACAATTTCGTAGAAAACTGCCCAGAATTGAAAGGGGAACTCAAAAGAAAGATCTGGAGATATATATTTCTTCAGCAATATGATGATAAAAAATTGAAACAGAATTTCTCTTTCGTTCTTCTTTTTTGTGCTTAAACTGTTCTGCTTTTTATTCGTTTCTTCTTAAATTTTTCATTTTCTTCCAGATTATTCTGGTAATATATTTGTTTTGCTAAAAGTAAATACACATATTCTAAATCTTTGAGATAAGTTACAAATTAAAATAGAATAAGTTTTCCAAGTTAAAAAAAAAAAATAAACTTAGAGAATCGATATAATTCTAGAATTAAATTTTTTTCTACAATTACTTCATTTTCTCCAGATTATTCTGGTAATATATTTGTTTTGCTAAAAGTAAATACACATATTCTAAATCTTTGTGATAAGGTACAAATTAAAATGGAATAAAAAATTTTCAAGTTAAAAGAAATAAACTTAGACAATCGATTTAATTCTAGAATTACTTTTTTCATTCTCATTCATAAGAATGTTATAAATAGTGAAAATCTACAAAACTCAAAATTCTTAAATGTCAAACTTTGTAAAATACTTCCATAAAATAGATTAATTGTTTTAAAATTAAAATATTATTATTGATGTCGCACGTTTAATAAATAATGACTAATATCACAAATGTTTAATCGATATTTTACAGTGCTTTATTACACTATTTACCATTCATTTCCTACTTTTACATTTGTTTATATGAAATTTTTAATAAACGAAATATGTTTTCTTTGAATTTGAATTGATTATTTATTGCATTTTAAATGGCGTTTAAAAACAAAATATTATAAATTATTTCCAAACTACAGTAGCTTCAAAAAAATGTTCGTACACTTCAAAAATGTGTAGAAAAAGCGCTGTAGCCTAGAATTAAATTCGAATATAAAGTCTAATATTTTTCATGTAATTCTGAATAAAGGAATAAAACGGAACAATTTTTAAAAACATATTGATTTATTTTCTTTTTATAAAATTGAAAAATGCAATTAAGCAGAGAAATAACGCGTCACAAAAGGTAATTAAAAACTGAAATATTTTTCGAATAAATTCAAAAATAAAATTATCGTTTGTAGATTTGTTTTTGTTTTTGCATTTTGGCGACATTTAAAAATCGTTTGGTATAAATCTTTGCTTGTTTACTTCGTTTTATTCTATTTTTATTTTAAAAAATGGCTCGTCGGAAACAACGGAAATAGCATTCAAAAATTGATTATTTTTTTAACAGTAGTGGTAAATCGATTCGGAATATCGCTAAATTATTAAATTTATCTCACTTTACTGTGCATTATGTGAAGAAAGGCTTCAAGAAAGAAATAGGAGCAAAAAAAAGGTAAGAAAAGATTCTAAATTCGAGTAGTTTTTAGTGTAGAAGCTAAAAAATTCTTATTCGGGCAAATCTAATTTAACCTTGAATAGAGATTTATAGCTAGAAAATTTGTGAAGAATCTACGTTTGAGTGCAGCAAAAATTTCTGTAGAATTCCCTTGAAAAGTTTTCTACTTCAATTTCTTCTGAAACTGTTCGACTAGTGCTCAGATCAGGATTATGACATGGCCGTTTAGTCCGAAGAAAATTTTTTGTAAGTACAAAAAAATAGAAAAGTTAAAAGACTTGCGCGAAATCAATGATAAATAAGTTCGAAACGTATTTCGATCACATTGTATTTGCAGAAGAAAAATTATAAATTTTGGGGTATCTGATGTGCATATAATTGTGTGCAGAAAATAAATTAATAGTTTAATAAAACTAAAAAACACCCTTTTAGAGTTAATCAAACTAAAAAGTAAAAAATAATTGTTAACATAAGAATGAAATGACTGACGAGAAAATGAATGTCACTGTTCTAAAAGCGTGGGGTGCTCGATATCAATCGTTATAATTTTTCACTAGTTTCATTCCGAAATGCAGAGTTAGTTTAAAAACGTCATACAAAGCACTCCACGCTTTTAGAATAGTGACATTCATTTTCTCGTCAACAATTATTTTTTACTTTTTAGTTTGATTAACTCTAAAAGCATGTTTTAAACTATAATATTTAAATGAGGTCCCGGTACGGAGGACTGGTTCTTACAATAATTTAATTGTGAGTCAAACAAAGGCTAAATGCAAATATGTCAAGCCAGACAGGATTCGAACAGGGAATCTCCTAATCCGTAGTCAGGCGCGTTATCCACTGTGCCGCTGTCCCACGTAGGTTTTAATGTCTGAAAGATGTCTGTAAATGTTTCTTTGCAGCTTAAATAGTGTGTATGAAGAGAAACAGATCTCCAGGGGAAAAAATGATGCGCCGATCAAGATGACTTTTCAAAGGCTGTGTGTTTTAATCACTAATCCTGGTGATCCTAATCATGATGAGATAATAAACTTATCAAAATATTTTAGTGCTGTCTGTCCTTAATAAGTCTACAACGTTTAAATTAAATCGGATCGCTTAAAGTAGGGCAAAATCGAGCTCAAAGAGTCAGTTACATACATACAAACCTACAGGTGAAACTAATTAAAAAAGAGGTACTTAATCCCGAGAACTTAGCTAAGAAGTAAAAACATGGCTATCGATCATACTTATGTGTGTTGGGGTAAGGAGTGCATGTTAACATCTGGACTGGATAATTATCCATTGATGCCATAATGTTATGGTTCTTTATCGAAATGTTTTTTTAAAATAATTTAAGTTTATCAGTTCAAAATTTAAGTATTGGAAATAACTTTGTTTTTAACATTCTGAACACTTTTGGGAGCCGTAAAAATAAAAAAATAATCAATCATGTTATTAAATTAAATTTTATGCATAAATTCTATTTGAATGAGTAACTAATAATTAATTCTGAATCAAATACTGATGCTGATTTGAAAATCAGTATGTAAATTGCATGTAGTATGTGTTTGTAACGTATAATTAAAGTCCTATTTTATAAGCAAAAAGGGTAAAGCTATTAAATTGCATTAATTTTTTCTAACACCAGAAAATAATATAAGTGTTAATTAATTAATTTCAATTGTTAGTTAAGTAATTAAGTTCAACCGTTAATTAATTAATTTCAATTGTTGCTTAATTAATTGATAGTTAATTAATTAAATAATTTTGTTTAAAATCTTTATTACTTAATTCGCTTAGAAAAATTTAATGCACATACAAAATACTAGTAATTTTAATTAATAAATTAACTAAGATTAATTTAATTCGTTTTATTTTTATTTGAAATAAATCTATAAAAAATGTTTTTTAATAACCATTTAAACAATGATCATGACTAATCGCTTAAAATAACTCAATCGTGATCTAAGTTCAAATCATAAACAACAAAAATATTCGGCAAACAAGGTTGATAACAAAACTTTTAACCTTCGAATTGAATAGTTTTAGAACAAGAAAAAAAAATCTTTAAATGAAATGCATAAAAAAAAGCAAAATCGATAAATCACGATTTCAGAACCTGAAATCTTTTGGTTAATCAGATCCTCAGTAAATCATGCATTCAATTGTGAACAACTTTAGTCAATATCGCATAAGAATTATAATTTATGTAATAGCTGAACCAATTTGGATTGATTTTTATATTTACCACATCAATAATATTAATTGGGAAAGATATTTCACGATTCCATTAATCGATTATAATATCACGAAATAAAAAATAATCGATTGAGTAATGGTGTTGTCTTATAATAAGATTTGTGGTATCGATAAAAAAAAGGCTCGTTTTTGCTTGATTTGCATATTCAATAAAATAATATAATTGTGTAATGTTTAGGATAAAATATTAATTTTAAAGTAAAGATTAATTTCCCATTTGACTTCTTTATTTTTTTGGTAATATTATTTAACAAAAATAACAATTATCTGCAGATGAGATATAAATATCTAAAAATATTTCCTTTAATTTTTTTAAACATTTATTTCCGCCTTACAAAATTAGCATGCACTAAAACCCAATGGTAACGCAGGCAATTAGGCGCGGTTGATTAGAAGGCATTAGCGATATACGTTGCAGTCACAGCTTGGTTCATAATCAGATTTTTATGGTGGGATTTTCTAAGTTTTCTCACATTCGACACACAAATAAAGGGCATTTATACCTAAAAGTCCCTCTGAAAGGCATTGTTTTTCCTTCAAACCCTTTTGAATGGGTTGTTCGTGATAAACATACTTAAGTACCGATGTACAGAAAAACAATACATAAATATTCTGAAAGAAATTAACTGTTTTGAACGATAACTATTTATAACCATTTTTAAATAACTAAAAATTTAAAAATGATTTTTTTTCTTTGCCTTTATTTTATTTTCTCCTTTTTATGAGTTTTTGTGTTGCGTTCTATATTATATGGAATATTTTTATAATTAATTAATATTTTTAAATATTTTATTATTTTTTATATTTGATAATTAATATTTTAAAAATATTTTAATATTTTTTTTTCCATTTTGACACTTAAAAAAAATGGGAATTTTATTTTAACATAAATAAACTTCCCATTTTTTTTTTTTTTTTTTTAATTTGGATTTCCTTTTCGGAAAAAAAAAAAGTTTCAGTTGGGGGAAAAAAAAACTAAACATTATGACACAAATTTATAAGGTATTTCCTAGGATTGTTTCATATAAATAAATAAGACTAAATGATATTTTTTTAAACTCAAATGTTTGAAAATTTTTAAAACATCGTTTATCCGTGCATTTTAATTTATTTGAAACATGCGAAATCTTATTCTAGCTTTGAATTTTAATGAAATTCCAAATGATAAATTTCGATTAAAAATCTGAAAAAGTATTGATAAATTAATTACATTAAAATTTCAATATTATGAATTTTGTAAAAAATATTCTTGAATAAAATATTTGAAAAAAAAAAAGATACATACACATTAACTTTTTAATAGCATAAAAATAATTTGCTACTATAAACTATTAAAAAATCTCTTGTAAGGTACTTAAAATTTTATTGTAAAAATCTGTTTCGGAAAACTTTTTGTTTCAATTCAGAGATGTCAAAAATGGAAATCTTTAAACGCAATTTTTTGAGATTTTCTATTTACTGATTTCAATGAACAAGTGACAATGAAAAAGATGTACATAAAAGCTGACATAAAAAAATTCTTTTAAAGAAATTCAAGTGAAGTAACAGTTATGAAATATTCAAGTGAAATGTTATTTTCAGTCGAGATGTCATAAGATAGATAAGAAATATTTTTGAGGGGCAAAGACCCAATAAACAATTGAGAAATCATATTTCGATTCTAATTCCCAAGACGACGAAAGAAGAATTAGTTTGGAATTGCACACATTTTAAACAATCCTTTCTCAAACTTTCAATATCTGTGATCCAATTTTCAATCATAATATTCATAACCCTCCTCTCATACTTTTACAATAATAATTTTGTTCTTATTATTATCTGTGGCTAGGGCCGGATTTAGATGATAAGAGGCCCTAGGCTATTCCACTTATGAGGCCCTTTCACCTCCCATTTTTAAGTTTGTAAATTACATGAGAGATAATAAAATCCATCATTACTGTGATATATATCAATACGTTAAATGTTGTGACGGGTACTAATCTTTATAAAAAATGTGGCACTGATAATAAATTAAAAAAAAGGCGAGAACACTTATTTAGACATTTATTCTCAGCACCCTATATAGTACTTGTAACAATAACTAATCAAACATAACACGCAACATTTACTAAGAAACAAAATTCAAGTAATAAAAATCTTTGACTACGAAAATAAAATACGCAATAAAAATTATCCTATTTTCTATCAAATTAAATTAAATATATTCATTACATTGAAGATTAAAGCAAATTCAATTCACATAAACTTATTTCATAATAATTCGCATTTAAAATTTAAGTATGAATTATTATGAATTTTAAGTTTTACACTAAACCAGAAAGGAACCCAAAATTAGTCATATGTGTATTAGTAATTAGTCATATATTTATTAGTCATATGTGTAGAATTTCTCCTTATTTCCGATTCAGTGTTTTAGTGTTTATTGTTTTTAGAATAATGTAATTCTAATTTTGCTAAAAAAATTTGAATGTAGGCCCCTCTTGATCTTGAGGCACTAGGTTGAAGCCTAGTTAGCCTAAAGGAAAATACGGCCGCGTGTGTGGTTGTTTAGAACTCAATCCATACAAATCTGGCCACTTATCGTAGAAACAAAAATAACATATAAACAAATCAAAATTCTAACAAAGAGAAAAGATCAAACATTCTTAACAAAAACGACCAAAAGGTCTTAAAACTTCTTCAGGTGGTGCTGCAATTTTTGTGAAATGCTCTCTTTCTTATCTTCACATACTCACTCCTAATTTAAATTTTATTGATCTTCTATTAGTTTATCTTCTATTAGTTCCCACTCTCCCTATGTATATATACACTGAAGTGACAAAAGTCATGGGATAGCAATATGCAAATTTTCAGAGGGCAGTAGCATCGCGTAGAACAGGTATAAATGCACAGTGCTTTCGCAGAGCTTTCATTTCTGTTCAAGTTATTCATGTGAAGAGGTTTTGACGTGATGATGACCGCACGACGGGAATTAACAGACTTTGAACGCGGAATGTTAGTTGGAGCTAGACGCATGGGTCATGCCATTTCGGAAATCGTTAGGGAATTCAACATTCCCAGATCCACTGTGTCAAGAGTGTGCCGAGAGTATGAAATTTCAGGCATAACATCCCACCATGGACAGCGCAGTGGTCGACCGCCTGCACTTAACGACCGAGACCGGCGACGTCTGCAAAGAGTCGTAAATTCTAACAGACAAGCAACACTGCGTCAAATAACCGCAGAAATCAATGTGGGACGTACAAGGGACTTGTCTGTTAGAACTGTGCGGAGAAATTTGGCTTTCTTGGGCTATTCCAGCAGAAGACCGACTCGAGTGCCTTTACTGACAGAACGACATCGCTTGCAGCGACTCTCGGTTGGTCCCTAGATGAATGGAAAACCGTGGCCTGGTCCGATGAGTCACGATTTCAGTTGGTAAGAGCTGATGGTAGGGTTCGAGTGTGGCGCAGACCCCACGAAGCCATGGACCCAAACTGTCAGCAAGGCACTGTTCAAGCTGGTGGTGGCTCCGTAATGGTGTGGGCTGTTTTTTCATGGCATGGACTTGGTCGTCTGGTGCGACTGGACCGAACATTGACTGGAAATGCTTATGTTCAGCTATTTGGAGATCACTTGCAGCCATTCATGGACATTGGTTTGAAGAACATTCTAGACAATTCCAACGAATGATCTGGCCACCTAGATCGCCGGACATGAATCCCATCGAGCATTTATGGGACATCATCGAGAGGTCTGTTCGTGGCCAAAATCCTGCACCATCAACGCTTTCACAATTATGGACGTGTATCGAGACAGCATGGCTCAATATTCCTGCAGAAGACTTCCAACGACTTGTTGAGTCCATGCCACGTTGAGTTGCTGCACTTCGCCGGGCGAAAGGAAAGCCGACACGATATTAAGAGGTATCCCATGACTTTTGTCACTTCAGTGTATATATCTTGTTCACATTTTCAATCGTTCATAAAATACTTTTGATTCATCCACTCAAGTTCAAATACATTTTTTTTTTTAAATTTGTAGTGGATGACACTGGATGTTAATTCAGTTTTTTCAAATATTAATTCTGTAATTAAATTTAATTAATTAATTTTAGTTTTTTTAGATTTAAGTTGCATATATCTATACCCATAGATGGCGCCAGATAAACTTAAAAAAAATGAATGAAAGTTATTTATAAAGGACTTTTCTGCAATATAGGTGAAAAAAAGTAGGAATTGACTTTAAATTTTTTTTTTATATTACTTGTTTATCTTAATCTCACTAATCAAGATCCTATCATCATCACCTCTATCTACATTTCCCCCTCTTCTGATAATACTTTATTCACTCTTGATTTAGAAATTTTAATTCAGCTTGGCTCAAGTGCTATTCTTTACGGGGTTTTTAATGCGAAGCATTATTTGTGGAGCTGTAAAAATATTAATACTCGAGGCCAATATAAATCTTATCAATTTCTGTAATGATACTTCTTTACTAAATTAATTTCTCCTCCCAGTACGACTGGACTGCACCTCCTATTGGATTTATACTGCTTCTACTGTTGATCTTGCTCTCATCAAAAATTTCTTTTACCAATTCGAAATTTTCTTTCTTCCTGGACTAAATTCTGATCATAATCCTCTCAAATTTAATTTTGACACTCCTCTAAATTATCTTTCTCATAAAACTGATTGGTTAAAATATAAAGTACTTCTCGATAATATTATTAAATTACCCTTTGCCCAAATTTCTAATAACAATGATTGTTATGGTCAAAGAATAAAAACACATAGCAGACAAAAAAAATAAGCTTCCTTTATTCAAAAACCAAACTCACTCTGCTGGTGTTACATTTCTTTCTCCTTCCAGCCAGCTCACGCTCACGCAGAGAATATGTTTATGTTATCGGGTGCTGGCTTCCACTTAGAATTTTTTTTTGACTATGCACGTGGAGCTATTTATCCATGAGGCAGCAATGATTTAGATAATGAAATTTATTACTCTACTAATTACATTACTGATGCTTTCCGAAATTCTACTAGAATCTTTCCTGAAACTAACAAACAATGGATTCATTCTAATCCTTATTAAACTCAGAAACAAAGCAAAAAAGAAATGACAAGCTGATAAAACTATTCTTACTTATTGTACTACATATTGTAGATTATTATGGAGATCCTTGGCCGCGTAGCGGCCACTAGCTCCTTCATTGTAAAATGTTGAAACATAGCGGTGGTCTCATGCCCTTTGAGTTAATAAGCAAAATAGATAATTAAATGCCCTTTTTTTTTTAAAGAATTATTTATTTAATAAAAATATAAAATGAAAAATAACAAAAATTTTTAAAAATGTAGATGTTGATGAAATCAGTTGCATGTAATAAAACAGAATGAGCAAAGGTCAAATTAGGAAAAAACTATTCTTAATAGATTAAACAAAAAATATTTAAAAAACTTTCCAAAAATTTTCGAATAAAGAATGGAGAGAAAAAGTACTAGAACTTCAGTCGGAAGATACACTCATGTCCATAAATTAAGGATAATTCAGAATCACACAGAAATTGAACTCTAAAATAAAAATTTCACCTGTAGAATTATCACACACATCTTGAAGAAGAATATGCAAATTACAGGAAACCACCAGATGGCGCGGATAGTACGTCACAATGACGAGAGTGTAAGAGAGGGGTATATAAAGAATGGTGGCAAAGAAGTAAAATTGTTCACAAGCGCTTTAAAAGCCTTTCAGTGCAATAACCGCATAGTTATGGCAAAAAGACAGCATTTGGATGATTTTTTACGTGGTAGAATTGTCGGACGACTGGAATGTGGCCGTACCCAGCTGGAAGTATCCGAGGAACTTGGAATCGCCCAGAGTGTCATCTCCAGGCTTTGGCAACGATTCCAAGATGATGGTAATGTGAGTAGATGTCACAGCACAGGTCGCCCCCAAGCTCCAACGTCGAATGAGGACCGGTATTTAGCAGTTACTGCCAAAAGAAACAGACGGAGCACAGCATCAGACCTGTCTTGTCAGCTCTCTTCAGCTACCGGTACGACAGTTTCAAAGCAGACGCTTAGGGCACATTAGTCTATATGCTTGTAGGCCTGTTAGATGTGTTCCACTTACCGCAACTCACTGTTGCCTGCGATTAACCTGGTGTAGAGAGCATGCATTGTGGACACGGCAACAGTGGTCTTGTGTGATGTTTTCCGACGAGTCCAGGCTTAGTTTGCAGTCTGATTCTCGCCGCACTTTCATATGAGAGCGCCAGGTACCCGTTACCACCAAGAGAACACCATTGAACTACACAGTTACGGTAGTGCAGGATGGCTCGTTTGGGGATAAATTATTCTTGGTTCCAGAACTGACCTGCATGTTCAGAGTGTAACGATGACAGGCCACATCTATCGGGATGTCATTCTGGAACCACATGTACGTTTGTTTCGGGGCGCCATGGGTGCTGAATTTCTGTTTATGGATGACAACGCCCGTCCTCACTGTGCAAACATTGTAGACGAATGCCTTCAATTGGAGGATATCACCCGTATGGATTGGCCAGCATACTCACCGGACTTGAATCCAATAGAGCATGTGTGGGATATGCTTGGCCTTCGAATTGCAGCCCGTCAGCCCCCTCCCACCTGTCAACCGCAACTTCGGAGGGCATTGCTTGATGAGTGGTGTAATATTCCCCAAGATCAGATTGATAATTTGATACTCAGCATGCCTAGGCGTTGTAAGGCCTGTATTGCATCGTCCGGGAGACATACTAACCATGTTATACTGTTTTTTGTAAAGAGGTTCTTTTTTGAAATTTGCTCCAGGGATTAAAAATCGCAATTTTTATTAATTATGTCAAACATATAGCATCTTTTTTGCTCTTTACCTTTTGTTTAATAAATAGACTTTACAAATAAGTCAAATTTGTTTTGCTTCTTCCTCTTTCTTTGCCTGAACTTCATTATCCTTAATTTATGGACATGAGTGTAGTTCACTATGGGATTTCGCTAAAATATTTAAGATCAATAGACATAAGGTTGCACATTTAAATGGGCCCGTTTCTACTGCTTCATCGGATAAAGATGAGGCTGACTTATTGCAAAAGTCTTTGAAAACCTCTTCCAGATTAATTCTACTGATTATGACGAAATGGATCATATGTTGTTGTCACTAATCCCTCTGGCGCAGGAAAGTCTACACTAGGTCCAATAAACCCCGTCGGAGGCGACTGGTCTATAGATACGGGTAATACGCAATTTCAATTTTTAGTGCAATGTAGTGAAAAAAAAGGAGGAATTGACTTTAAATTTTTTTTTTATATTACTTGTTTTTAAGTTCTCAATCTATACTCTGTTAATTACAGTAATCTCCAACAGATATTTTACAGTGTTCTCTTCGTATGCCTTTGACTGTGCTATTAAATACTTAAATATTACTTCCCAATTCCAGAGCCAATTTTCGGCGGTCGCATTTCTCTGATCACCAAACACCACAATAACAATAACATATTTAACAATTTAATATTGCAATTTATCAACGAGAATTTTTTCATTTACTCACTCTGGAAATTGTCTCAATGTTTTAAATAAATATGTCTGAATTTAGATGAAAACAAATGGAAAAACAATTTTTAAAAATGTTCTTTCTCTAATGCAGCTGGCAAACACTTAGACAGCTGTCTTGGATGCCTTAAGGTAAGCGCCGCACCGACATTACTCACTTTGCATTACCCGGGGGCGCGTGTAACTTGAAGATAAGACACGGACGTGGAGTAAGAATGCCCTCGCAATGCTCTACGATCATATTAGACCTTGACCTACGGTTACGGACCTACTTCCCCATGGCACCGCCGGACTCGAACCCTGTGGTACCGAGCGCCAGAGCGCTAGCCACTCGGCCATTCAGACCCATTTTTTTAAAAAATGTAAATCATATTATTTACGATTTTTGAAAAACCTTTAAAAAGAATTTAATGCACTGTTTGAAAAAACAATGTACCACTTGACGAAAATCAACATTACTTCTTCATTATAAGATGCAAGAGTTTAATAACAACCTTTGTGATAAACATTTAAGAAACAGAATGTTTTATTCAGGCTCATCAATGCAATGCAGAACACATCTTTCTTTTCTCTGAGAAATGGCGTTCTTTTTCCGACAGAACGGTATGGAAAGATTGATTCTTTCTCATGTTTATTTTACCCTTGAGATTTGGAAACATACCCACCCTTTCGAGAAAATAATAAACACGACGAGTGTATGAAAAAAAGAACACGCGGATGATGAAGTTTATCACACAATTGAATTTGCAGAATACGGTAATACGATAAAGTAAAAAAAGAATGTTTTTATTCCAGCAGCAAACGTTTTTTTTTTTATTCGCCCTTTATTCATGAATTCATATCTAAAGCGAATGTAAAATAGAAGCAAATGAAAAATTTCCCAAAAGATTGTTTTGAAATATGGAATATTAACTAGGAAAAAGTTTATTTCTTTTTTTTACGTTCATGTTTATTTATGCAATACAATTTATCAAGAATCTACTAAATTCTTAGACAAATACTCGAAGTGTTCAATATTGAAAATACAGTACAGAAAGATAATTTACATTTTTGTGTAGTTTATGAAACGAGGTTGATTTTAATAATTTTCTGAATTTTTATCAATGAGAATTTTTTCAGGAAATTGTCTCAGTGTTTTAAATAAATTTGAATTTAAATAAAAACAAATGAAAATTTACAATTACTATGAATATCAAAGCATAAGGATTTGTATACTATTAGTATAAAATATCATTTTATATATAGCATTTCATAAAATTTTTATATTTTCCAAGAATTATTTTATTAACATTCCTGGAAATCATAATTTTAAAAATTGGAAGAATAAATAAAAAGTTTTTGAAAAACAAAAATGATTGGTCTTACTTTTGGGGCACAGTAGTACTATTAAATGCTTAAGTAATACTTCCCAATTCCAGAGCCAATTTTTGGCGGTCACATTTTCTGACACTTTTGAATAAGAATAACATACTCAAACCAATTTAACTCATAACAAACCAATATTACTCAAACCAGTTACACTCTGAACAAACATCACAATAACAACAACATATTTAACAATTTAATATTACAATTTATCAATGAGAATGTTTTCAGTTACTCACTCAGGAAATTGCCTCAATGTTTTAAATAAATTTGTCTGAATTTAGGTGAAAACAAATGATAAAACAATTTTTAATAATGTACAGTAAATCATATTATTTACGATTTTCGAAGAAACTTTAAAAAGAATTTAATGCACTCAATGTTTTAAATAAATTTGTCTGAATTCAGTTGAAAAAAAAAATGAAAAAAAAAAAAAAAAAAATTTAATAATGTAAATTATATTATTTACGACCTTCGAAGAAAATTTGAAAAGAATTTAATGTACTATTTGAAGAAACAACAATGTATCATTAGACGAAAATCAACATTACTTTTTCATTATAAGACGTAGAGTTGAATAACACATTTGTGATAAACATTTAAATATACCTTTGTACCCTTACTGTACCTTTGTAATAAACATTTAAGAAACAAAATGTTTTATTCAAGCTCATCAATGGAATGCAGAACACATCTTTCTTTACTCTGAGAAATGGCGTTCTTTTCCCGACAGAACGGTATGGAAAGATTGATTCTTTCCCGCGTTTATCTTACCCTTGAGATTTGGAAACATAACTACCCTTTCGAGAAAATAATAAACACGGCGAGTGTAGTATAAAAAAGAACACGGATGACGAAGTTTATCACACAATTGAATTTGCAGAATACGGTAATACGATAAAGTAAAAAAAAAATGTTTTTATTCCAGCAGCAAACGTTTTTTTTTTTATTCGCCCTTTATTCATGAATTCATATCTAAAGCGAATGTAAAATAGAAGCAAATGAAAAATTTCCCAAAAAATTGTTTT